>JADKLZ010001913.1:2719636-2741488 GCA_021533235.1 Biomphalaria straminea
AATTGTTAGAGTACTTGTTAAAGTACGTGTTTGAGTACTTGCTTGAGTAATTGTTAGAGTACTTGTTAGAGTACGTGTTAAAGTACTTGTTAAAGTACTGGTTTGAGTACTTGTTAGAGTAATTGTTAGAGTACTTATTAAAGTACTTGTTAGAGTAATGGTTAGAGTACTTGTTTGAATACTTGTTAGAGTACTTGTTAAATTACTTGTTAGAGTATTTGTTCGAGTACATGTGAGAGTACTTGTAAGAGTTCTTGTTAGAGTACTTGTTTGAGTACTTGTTAGAGTACTTGTTAGCCTAATCCCGTAATCGTTCTAGCACTGAGCACAGCGTACGACTCTAGACATTTGAATTGTGTTTTGGAGAGCGTTCTCACGCGAATATATGACATATAACATTAGTTTTATATACCTGGTCAAGATCATCGCTATTTCACTATTTGTGGCTTTAAAAGATTGGCCTTCAACTAACCCTTTGTCTTTTTTTGGACAGTTGCAGTACAACACATAACCGCCTTTATCCATTCCTCACTGCCTTTTGCCTTGGATCGATATCGTTTCCAATGAGAGTCAAGTCCATTCTTTAGTGTTGAATTTCTATAGCTTTCTCTGTCTGCCTCTTCTTCTTTTCCCGGATACAGTTCCCTAAAAGAAGGTTTTTGCGAGCCCGGAGGAACTCGTGATATGGCTACACAGTCTGTGTTTATAGATTCTCAAACATACAAGATAGCCGCTATGAACAAGGAGTGCATCAGCCAGACTTTAATGGCAAGCGCCATGCTTTTCCCTTTCCAGATTGTGCCAGTGCTACTGTGGACTGTGCTTTTCTCACCAGTATGTTAATTCATTTGACTTTATAGCGAGATATTCAAAACTCAGTGGTGAAGGGTTCTGGGTTCGAATCTTGGAGAAGACTGGGCTTTTTTATTTCGGGATATTTGGGCGCCTCTGAGCTCTAATGGGTACCAGACGTTAACTGGGGAAAACTAAGGATGGTTGGTTGTTGTGCTGGCCACATGACACTGTAGTAACCTAATGTAAAACAACTAGAAGGCATGTCTAGACTCTAGGTTTTATTGAACAAGAATGACCAAACAGTTCACAATAACACAGTACACACACACACACAAGCTGACCAGGACACCATGACATTTTGACACACTAGAACAGATCAGTTCACAACACACAACAAGAAATATAAATACACAACAGACACCCTTGTTAAAAATGGGCCAAAAACAGATGATCTTAGCTATTTGTCATTATGTGTTGTTTTTTTCTGCACTGATTTGCATACCGTATGCGCATTACAGTGTCAGCTAACTCTTCCCTAGTCTTTGTTAGACCATCTATAAACTATGTCATCCTCAAAGCGCAAGGAACTCTTCTTTTGTTTAAAATAAAAAAAAATTGCCTGAATAAATTTAAACATAAGCAGATTGATACAGTCTAGGACTCTAGATTTATAGGCTACTGAAGTGTTATTTCAGAATATTTTTACCTGACCATTTTCTACTGTCGTAAGTTCATGGTTAGCACACACCGGTCCAAATAGACATGCATCACCTGAAGAGAGGCACATCAATAATCGGACACTTTATACAAACAGAATAAAACCTATACAGTAAAAAATCTAAAACGAAAAAACAAACTTATGTACAAAATATGTCCTGAATGTCATCAGTGTTCGTCTAAATTTTACTTAGGAGTCCTTCTTAAGGCAAAAATTTTTATTTTATTACCGTTACTCATCTGTAATATGACCTAACTAGCTTCGTTCTTCCATATATAATTGTCTGTAGCGTTGTATCATCTTCAAAGCCAGAGAGTTTTTTTTGTGTTATTTTTCTGGTATCTGATACCCTGCATTTTACTGTGACTCTGAAATTATTGAAGAGTTCATCCTTTTCTTAAGCCAGACCTAGACTTAAAAGCAGATGTGCAAAATTTTCTCCTCAGACATGGGCGGACAGGGTGTCAATCTGGTCCATACATTGAATATCATGTGAAGGGCAATTATGGACGTAAGTGTCCTCAAAATCATTATACGTTTGATAATGTATAACTGTACACGTGTATACAGTGAACTCTATATCTCTACAAAGAAATATAGACCTTATGTTGCTATTTAATCGCTTAGTTGGACTAGGCCGTAAAAGGAAAAAGTCTACTATTAGCACCATATACAGATGTAGGCTATTACATTTTTTTTCGAAAATGTATTAGTTTAAATTAGTACAACAAGGTTGAGTCTTTTTTTTTAACTTGAATCTCATATGGTAAAATTAGAGTTTTATAACGGTAAAATTAGAGTTTTATAACGGTAAAATTAGAGTTTTATAACGGTAAAATTAGAGTTTTCTAACTGAGGCTAACGATCTAGTAATTCTTTTCCCAACGATATAAAGAAATCGTAAAATTTATAGGAAAATTAACACAACGGTCTTCGAGATCGGTGTCCACATAGTTTGAATCCACCCACCCAGTAGTTGCCACGAAGGTACAGGTTTAATAGAGGTATGGTATTGTAGAAAGGTAGATGCACATGTACACAATAGACCAATTGAGATCTTACCTTCACAAGAACGAAAGAAGACAAGGAACAAGAGAGTGAAGAAAAATAATTTCATGATTATCTTTCTTTGCTGCACCTGTAAAAAACATTCAATTCAACTTATAAGAGCAAATACATGAGTGATGTATAAACTACAATTAAAAAACTAAATGTGACCCTAGTGTTATGGAGTCTGTGTGTGTGTGTGTGTTTATATGATGACGTTGGGAAGAATTTAGCGATTGGTTCTGAACGATGTATGATACATGACATCGTCGTCAGCGGTCTTCGCTAGGGGAGACAACTCCAGAACAGGAAACTGACAAGAAGTGTTACTGTAGTGAGTTAGATTTTATATCGAGATACCATTTTATATTATTACTAAATTCTACTATATTGTAATAAAAGTTCTATTTAGTTTTGTTCACAAAAGAAGACCCTCAAATTATTTCAAGTTTTACAACTTAAGATACAATACGATTACAGCGGTTTAGTTGTATACTAATTCATAGGTGCTATTACTCAAAGACCTTCAATAACACCAGGATGCAGTTCTATTCGGTCACAAGAAACGTCTACCCAAATAGAATTTGAATCCCTAGAGGCTAGAGACCATTTGGTAGCGTTTAGTTTCATCTCTGTGATGCAGCTTTTTCGAAAGATTGACCACCATTGGCATGCAGGTCCAGATAAATAAAAGTCGTATCTATAATTGACTTCAGGAGATTTCAGTGTAACCCATATTTTTTAAAATAATTTTAAATCCTTATATAACTTATATTGTGATATTAGTGTTAAAAGGTTGTAAAACATGATGTATGTACGTTATCCAGATGTTTAGAATGTGCAAGATTACAATAACAAATTCATAACAATTCACTGTTCTCATTATTGATTCCCACACACTTGTTTGTTTTTTAAAAAGTGTTAGACTTTCATACTTTAGGAAAGTTGGTCGGAGCCGACACTTTCTTCAGAATGACGAGGTTAAAAACAGGCAGGATTAGATCTTGGGACCAGTGTATCCTGGGCCGGCCTTACTTATTGCGAGGCCCTTCTTCTACGATTTGTTTACAATAACAACCTGTTATTATCACTTTTATCTTATCTTATATATAATACAGACATTACTTTAAAAGAAAGAAGCATATCTACATGTGTTGTACATGTATACAGAGAGAAAAATGCAATAGGCGCCAGTGGGTCAGTGAAAGCTCCGTAAATGGACCTCATTCACCAATCGTAAACAAACAACATTTAGCCTTATATCTTCTATACAAAGTATTTCATCCATCTTGGTTGTCACGTGAAACGTATTTTTCATTGTTTGCTCAATATTATGACGTGGCTAAATGTGTTTATTTACGATTGGTGAATGAGGTCCATTGTACAATACACTAAATATGTTAACCCTTTGATTCCTAAATGTTTAAAAGCCCATGACAAGAGCCGTGACTGAATGTGATATGCTAAATGTAAATTGCGGGAACCCTGCCAAGGCGTGGAGCAAAATTTGGAGCAATCGGTGAAATCGGCCCTGAGTGTATCTCTTTGTAACGACAGTCTAAAGTGTATGTATATCATAAAACACACAGTCTAATCTACTTCTATTTCTTTTTTACTTAATAACGATCAGTATTTATGTATGTACTTAAATATGTGAAGTTTCCTTTTCAGACCTTGCGATCTGTAGGGCAGACGACGTAAAGGTCACCTCTTTCTTTGGTCAACGGTTAACGAGCAAAGTGCCATGTGGCCAGCAAAATGACCTATAGCCTTTGCATGCCCCAGCTTAAGTCAGGTACCCATTAGAGTTAGGAGAACTCAGGGGCACTCTAAAAAAATCAATGTCTTCACCGAGATTCGAACCCAGGACCCCATCAAGCTCTTAATCACTCAACCACAGCGCCAAACTTAACTGTGTGTTATTTAAAAAATCTTACCTGTGAGCGCCACTAGTTCCTAATGAATGTGTTTAACAGCGTTACCGGATTTTTTTTTTTTTATTTAATTTTGGTTCTTTTAACCCAGATCTTGTAGATAAAACTTCATTATCAGATTCTCAGGAGGAAGGCGTTCCAAATTGAATCCATAAAAGTCAATTTTTTGTTCTTGAGTTAATTATCTGTGGGACTTCTTCTCGAGATAAGATATCAATCAGCAGACAGGAACACGGAACTTCCAAGTGTGTAGCAGATGGTTGAGAACACATTTAGTAAAGAACTAGCAAAATAGTTTTTTAAGATTCTTTAAAATAAAATAAATTAAAACAGAGGTTTGTAAAGGGAAAGAACTCCGCACTTATAACAATTAATGTTCAATAATGTAGAGGGTATTTCCCTTATAAGATGTTGATCTCTGCTGTTAGTGTCCATGACTCGCATGCATATATAAATGTGGTCATGTTAGTGATGTAATATGGCAAACAAATACATTCCTCCCCCGCTATCACTAGAGCCATGGAATACAGCAACACAGCCGACCAGCAGTCAGTGGCGTAACTAGGGAGGGGGAGGAGGGGTAGAATTTGAAAATCCCCCCGGGCCCCCACTTGAGGGGTCCCCCAAATGAGTGTTTTTTTTTACATTAAAAATTAAGTATTGCGCAATATGTAGGGGCAGTAGGTCCAATATTGGTCAGTCCCCCCGGGCCCCCATACGATGGAAAATTTCTTGCTACGCTCCTGGCAACAGTACAGGCAAAAAGCAGTAGTCCTTTAAAGGGTACTCTGATGCCACCAGAACGTATTTATACTCGAACCTTCAACAACAAACTGAAATGGAGTGAGCACTATCAAAATCTTTACACAAAAAATCACCAACGACTCTTCTATCTCAGAAAGCTTAGAAATTTAACATCGACAAAACAATTATTAAACTTTTCTATGCAGCAACCATCAGCAGTCTAATTAACTTTGCCATCACCTGCTGGTATGGTAATACTTCACTGGCATGTATATCAGTGGAACACAGCTACCATCTCTTGGACAGCTTTTTCATGAAAACCTTTTCAAAACACTCACAATTCTTAAAGACAACCTGCACCCATTAAACCACTGTTGCATAAGATCTACACAAAGTGGTCGTCTTCTTTCCATTAGGACTAAAACAGAAAGATTTAAAAACTCCTTCATCCCACTTTCGGTCAGAGTGTTACAAGGTCATCTGTCGTCATCGAGAAGTACATAGAAGTCAAATTCATAAAGCGCTGGTTGTGAGTGTGTACGTCTGTCGTAAGTGAATGTTGTTCGAATTTTTCATCTATATTGTTATTGTACAGTAGTTACGCTGAGGTTGTCAATTGTAGTCAAACTGAATTTCCATTTGATTTGATCAATAAACATAAACATTATCTTATCTTATCTTATCTTGGGGCGTGGTGGTCGAATGGTTAGGTGATTGGCTTCCGAACCTGAGGTCCTGGGTTCGAATCCCGGTGAAGACTTTGGATTTTGAATTTCGGGATTTTTAGGGCGCCCCTGAGCCCACCCAACTCTAAATGGGTACCTGACTTTAGTTGGGGAAAGTAAAGACAGTTGGTCGTTGTGCTGGCCACATAACACCCTGCTCGTTAACCGTTGGTCAAAGAAAGAGATGATCTTAACATCATCTTCCCCATAGATCGCAAGGTTTGAAGGAGATACTTTTATCTTATCTTAAAAGGCCATACTTTATTTGAGATTTAGGACACTTTCTAAATCTCGTAGCTTATTTTAGTAAAGTAAAGTTCCCCTTTCAGACCTTGCGATCTATAGGGCAATTGATGTAATGATCATCTTTTTCTGAGGCCCACGGTTAACGAGGGTGTCATGTGGCCAGCACAACGACCAACCGGTTTTACTTTCCCCCAACTAATACCAAGTACCAATTAGACCTTGGTGGACTCAGAGGCGTCCAAAGATTCCGGAATTAAAAATCACTGTCTTCACCAGGATTCGAACCCAGGACCTCGTTTCGGTAGGCAAGCGCTTTACCACTCAGCCACAAAGCCTCCATAGCTTATTTCGCCTGGACTTATATCCGGCCCTGCTGATGTTTTACAGTCAAGCAGCTTTACGTCCATATGTAATTAAAGGCATATGTAGTAGACAAAGTGTTCACATACTTCAGTAACATAGCTTTCTCCTCTTATCACCAACCACATCGTATCGTATATAATATAATAATAATAATAATCCTATACTCTTAAGCGAGCAATTCTTGTATATATATATATATATATATATATATATATATTTCTTCTATTTCGAAAACGGCTCTAACGATTTTCTTTAAAATTTCAACGTATCTAAATGTTAGTGAGAAAAAAATTCTCAACTCATTGGCCACATCGGGAAAACTCGAGTTTGACCGTTATATCGGTTATATCTCATTATCGAAAAATTTCTTTTGGTTTGAAGGTTTTATGAATGACATGGAGAATTTATGAATGAAAGTTTTCCAATTTATGAATGAAAGTTTTCCATGACGTAAACGGGAAAAACGATGCTTACGTCACTAGGCTTAGTAAAGTACAATGCAAACAAGAACGAGTTTTAAAGTATCAATGGACCTAATTAAACATTTGCGCACCATCTTATTGAAGATAGATTTATTATAGAACTATGGAAGGAAAGTAATGAAATTAAATGTACCGATGTATGATTAGTTATTGCTTAATAAATTGTTTACACTTTAATTGCGTAGAGCGGTGTAGATTTCCTCATTAATCTTCGGATTTGATGTCAAGCCTTATTATAATTATTATTTTGCTGGTAAAAATATGACCATGTGTTCATGCTTCAGTGTCTAATGTCCCGTACCAAAACAAAGGAAATGGTGATTACACAGTTGCTCTACGCCTTACTTTCTCACACTGAACAAGATATCTAGCTAGCGGTCAACGAGTTTGCGTACGCTGCAGCCACTTTTGTTTTAACTATAAACCTCAGTAAAAAACTTGGGGTTAGGGCGTGGTGACGAAAGGCCTAGGAGATATCTGAATGGAGGGATGTGTAAAAGCAGGCCATATCCTTCCATGGGCTGTAGCACCAGTAGCCGGTATGAATTTCTTATAGTCTGACAGTCTGGCTGAGCAGGGCACATATCCCGTAAAAAAATATGAAGAGTTTCTTTAGTGTTCTGTTTGTTCTATATGTAATTGTACATGGCGATTAAATATTAAGTCTCTTAAGTCCTCCTACAGTCTAGACAGTGAAAACCTAACGTAGGCCTACTATTATTGGCTTGGAATAAAGTCTTTGAAGTTTTCCCCAATAACGTAGAAATTTGCGCCACTCGATGTTTTGTACTAAACCATAATTGAATATACTAATTCCAAAATTAAATGTCTGAACGTACCAACTTACATATAGAACAAACAGAAAACTAAAGAAATTCTGCGAATTAGTAGTCTTTATCCGATCGTTCATTTTCGTAAAAATCCCAAAATGACTTCGGGTATATAATCTTTCTTATTGAAATTATTTAACCGAGCAAGGCTCGGCCACCTGATATTAATAATAATAATAATAATAAGGCTTGTCTTCGAGTCCGAAGATCAATGAGGAATGCAGTATTTTCCGTGTCTACGCAGACCCAGCTGTGACCTACATATTTTGCCACATTGTATATAATGAGTTACAAATTCACACTGGATGTAGCCTCGTAGTCAGGGCCATTATATACGAAAAATTGTACAAAAAAACAGACACTATATTGACATTTTTTTTGGAGAGGATTCATTATATTGCCCTATATGGTCAAACATATGGTCTCCAATCTTCTTACTGACCAAATCGCCAACACTTTCGATTGTGTTTGAAAGCTAGATCTTCCCTTATCTAAGATTTTTTTTTTATCATGTTCAAGCATGTGATAGAAAAAGAAGTGACCCTTTCCTATTTTTTGTAAAGATTAACTGCAATTGATTATGGACTTCTATAAATAGATTAAACATAGGATCAAAATGTATTTCATTATTTGGGTTTCTATCGGCTGGTAAGTCTTAATTTATAAATTATAAGATAAATTAAGATAATGCAAAATATTTCTTAATTCATAAGAGATTCACAAGTAAGTCTAAACTGATCAGAACTCTGTTTTACTAAATAGTTTTTATGGAGTAGAGCCCTAATTCCGGTCTTTAGCGTCGCGAGAAGGTACTTCAGAAGTCTTGGCCCAAAATACGGAATAATTTCATTTTCGACAACCACATAATGCCTACTCCAATACATCGTTGATCCATTTGCTTAAATATGCCTATATCCTGGGGAGAAGTTTAGAACAGCCTTATACTGGCACGTCACGGGCTGGGTCTAGCATATAAATCGTACGTTGGGCTCGCTATTTTAAATAATCATCTAGTTTATGGAAGAATCTTGGGTTATTAATTATAGTCGGGGTCACCATTTAAATAAAGAAGGCACAACATACCAGATTGGATTTTGTTTCGTTGATTTTTTAATTTTTTTTTTTTTAGTTTTGGTCTAAGAACACATGACTTATGTGTTGTTGCAAACTTTTATTGATAATAATGTATCCCAATTCCCAAACTGTATTCTGCAGAACAAAAGTGCTCCGCGATAATTTAAAAGCCGGACATCAGGTACCCCATAATAATTAACAATTAGGCCACCACAAGCATTACTACTGCATTAGTATCCCTAAAAATAAAAAGCAAATTGTTCCGTTAGATACTCTGAATGTGCGAAGTGTTCCGTTAAGGAAAATGTTACGGAAACACTAGTATAAAAGAAAAACAAAAAAATAAGACCACCAGATGTTACTGTTCCCTGGCCACTTCAAACACAATGTAGTTAAGGACGCCAAACTGTAATGGCGACCTCGACTGTATTTACGGGAGTAATTGAATCACGGACTGAGTCGGACTGAAGAGTCGAGACAGATCCACTCTGTTCCTAATGGCGATAGATCTAAATAATTTATTTCATCAAGGGTTTTTAAGAGTTAGTGTTAGTCAGACTCTTTTTTAGGTTAGTCTACAAGAAATTTAAAATCTGTTTTGTTTGTGCTTTTGTTTACAACGTTGTCTGCGTCGTCACGTGACACTTCACTCTTCTCTAAACCTCAAACTCGAAGAGATTCGCATTATTACGATAGTCCTAATAAACATTCTAAAAATATCATAACTTATCCTTAACTCTTTTTATTTCAGAAACTCCAGATATAACATGAAACTCTTTTTCTTCTTCGCCCTCCTCATCACCCACTACTCTGTTAGCAATGGTAAATATTATCTTCTATACAGTTCTTATCATATTAAGTTTATTAGACTTGTTTTTCTTATTTCGTGAATACATTTGAATATCTTATCTTCTTATCTTATACAATACAGACGTCACTTCAAAAAAGAAGATGATGCGTCCTACGCGTGATGCATTCAGTCATGCATATTTACCAATGACTTGAATTCTGCCAAGTCACTGGCACTGGCAATATAGTGGATAGCTGTCTCTAAATGGATTTTATATTAAATAATTTGACATATGCATATATTTAAAAGTTAAAAATAATCATGACTGCATTGCTCTTGGTCAGTGTTTTCCAAACTGCGCTAGTGCACTACACTCAAATCATTTATCCGAGAGATGATCTACAGTCGATTCACGACTGAAAGAGTTCATACAATACCATATTTATTTAATGTCTTTTTTTTCTCTATTTAAGACTAAATAGAATATTTGACTATAAGGTATATGTAAAAAAAATTGACCAAAAAATAATGCCTCCAATCTAACTTATAATAACACAATTTAATATAAAGAATATCTTTATACCGCAGCGTTTAATTCTTGGTTGGGTATTCTAACGAACAAATGTATAATTTACAAGTAAATTACTCGTATTGTAATAGTTAGAGAATGCTGTTTTTGTGGATATACGATATTCAGGTGATTTACTGGTGTTTGTGTACGCTTTTAACAAAGGCACACGACGAAAAGAAAATCTAAATCGACCACCTGCGACAATGGTTTTGCTTGCCCTAGATGTGGCAAAATATGTAGGTCACAGCTGGGGCTGTACAGCCAAGGGAAAAGCTGTATTCTTAACTAATCTTCGGAGTCGAAGACAAGCCTTATTATTAATATAATTATTATTAATTAATAAAGACTTAGTAGGATCGCTTTTTACATACTTTCTCTACAAACCATAGCACATTACTAACATTTTACATTTTATTTCTGTTACAGCTGCTGAATGTCTTTATGGTCCTGTCTGCCAAAACCACGCGCTGACCTCATTCGAAAACGGACAGGTAAAAGACTAAAATGGTACTAATAATTAGTGAGTTGTCTCTCTTCTTGAACGTTAACTCTCCAACTTCGTAAACGTTTTAAAGACCGAACCAGAAACCCCATTCGTAACGAACCATGCTGAGAATGACTCCCTAAGTGCATGTGAAAGGAAGCGGGTGGTGAGCTTAAAGGTCACATTGCCCCCGTACAAGGACAGTCTTACCCCTTTTTCTCCTAATCAATGATAACATCCTTGATTTTACCCCATTAAATTAAATATATTTTTGGTTTATAAAATATAAACTATTATGTTTGTTGCATAAAAAGATAATGTATAATATGTAATAATGTAATGTTATGTAATGTAAGATAATGTATATATATATAAAAAGTAACGTTTCATTATTACAAACAAAAATGGTATTGAATTCCATCATATTGTAATGACTCTGACATGCGCACCATCATTCAGGCTAGTGCACAGATGCGCACTTCTAGTGAACGGACTATAACAGGATATTGACATGTGAGAATAACTATTTCCGCCCACGTTGAGAGTCAAGATGAAGAGACAGTGCTAAATGAAGATGTTGTTTTGTGTACTGTGATGTCATGTAAATAAACATTGTTGTCCCCGTTGAGTTGCCTTGAAGTTATTACAATATCAATGTAGAATGCAGAAATGCGAAAAATGAAACAATTATGTCAGAATGTGGAAAAATAATTGAGGAGATAAAGAGTTAATGTCACACACATACCTGTTCTCTCTCTCTCTCTCTCTCTCTCTCTCTCTCTCTGATCGTCTTTCATGCAGAACGCGACATTTGTAAAGAATGTCGTCTATTGTTTTTACGTCCTCCACGCAGTGGCGACCCCGTGTGTGTCGTAGTTGTCCCTGAACTGTTCTAAGTAAGCACCTTTCGTATAGCGACCGACTCGGAACTCGATTAACTCTTTCTCTCCGTTATTATTTGTCCACGTTTCGAAGGAATTCTTCATTTTGCTCATTTCTTTTCACTACCCCTGCTATGATTGGGCTTCAATAACTTTGTTGTTTGTTATCAGAAAATGTTTTATTTGGTCTAGAATTAAAGAGAAATGCATGTTCTTTTTATATAAGTCAAGTTTCTAAAATTTTGCATTAATTTAATTTAATTGAATGAGGTCAAATCAACCATGGTATCGTCGATTAGGAGAGTTAAGTTGCCACCAAGCGTCCTTTCGGTCGGGTCTACTGAAGTGCCTTTGGAACTCACGGCCTTTATCCCAACTGTCGTACAAATATGCAATCAATCGGGTGTCGGTCTGTTTTTGTACAATTTCGTAAGTGCACGGTTCATCATGTAAAAATGAATTTGTTTTTTTCCAGGTGACCAATGTAAAAACAGTCACTCGACTCCTCCCTCAACGCTTCAAAGACCAGCTTAGGCAACAGCTTACTAAAACTAACAAAGAAATAAGAAAAATATGGAAAAAAAAATATTTTAGAAAATATTTTAAACAAAAAAAAACAGCGTCACATTTATATCCAATCTTTCAATATAATTAGATTTATTTCCTTCATTCAATATCGATGCATTCTTTAGTAGATTCAATAAATAATTGCGTAAAGTTTTAACTTAGTCCGTGATTTGGAAGTACAAAATTTTGCCCAGACAGACACACAAACAGACAGAGTTGATGTAAGCTTTGTGATGATCAGTTGGCAGCAGGTGGCTTCCATACGAGAAAAAAAGCGACGTCCTTTAGATAATTTAGTTTCTACGCTGGATGTGGCTACATTTGTACAGACAGGCAGACAGAGAGACAGACAGACAGAGTGAAGTGATATAAGCTTTGTAAAATAAACTAATGTGTTTTTCCATTTGTTTTCTCCAAAGATTTACTGCTGTCAGAGTGGATACCATAACATCGATACTTCAGTTCAAGACATCGACGGATTCATTCAGGTGAACTGCATTTGTCACTAGACCAAATTTGACGTCACACCATGAAAGAAGCGGACAGGACACAACTGTCAAGGATTTCATCAATAAATTTTGTAATTATTTGTATACAGGAGTGATTTACCTTTATTTGATCAAACATTTTTGTCTTCAAATTACTATTCTTACCATCTTTTCTCTCTAATAGCAAACATAAGTAACAAAAAAAAATGTAGGGTTGGGATGGGAATGCCTGATCTGTCAACTGGTACACACATCAACACAATTAGTGAAAGCTATAATTATAAACAATTTTGGTTCTTCGCTCTTTGTAAAGAACATTAAAAACTGTTGTTGTTTCGCTAATGCTCCTATATCTGCAACTATGACTCTATAATTTATGAACTCCAGCAGGTATATTACAATGAACAGTGTATTTAATCTTGAACTGTATACAACACCTCAATAACCTTCACCGCCCAACAGTATTATATGGTCTGGATGTGGATACGTTAACCTGTTTGTTTTGTGTGTTACTGTAAACGAAATCTTAATCGGAATAAACCATTAAAAAAAAAAAGTTTTATTAACAAGAGAAAAATAAAAAATACTTTTCAAAATACAATAAAAAAAACTCGTACGAAGTCTAATTACATCCATTAGTTTGGGTCAGTCGTGTAATTCAGTTTGTAATAGATCTAGTCCAGCGGTTCTTAATCATTTAAGCTTGGCGACCCCTTTTTACAATCCCCCTCTCTGACGCGACCCCACCCCGCCACACACAAACAGAAGAGTAGACAATAATAATCTATATTTTCGATGATCTTAGGCTACCTCTGGCAAATGATCAATCGACCTCCAATAGGGTCGCGACCCACAGGCTGAGAACCCCTGATCTAGATAAACTGTCCTTTTTCGGTTTACCATGTTCCTATCACTTTTCCGGATCAGTTTTGAAAGGGAATAATTTGTGTGTGTGTATGTGTGGGCGCTTTTTTAAATAAAAATGTTTTAGGACTAATTCGAACCCGAGACTTAAGCCTCACCAAGGGGACTAAATCAACTTATGCAAACACATCTGTCAATAACGATTTATTTCACTTTGTTGAAACCAAGCTAAATAATTAATTACCGATACCTAAATTACGCGGTGGCTGAGCGGTAAAGCGCTTGTCGTCTGAACCTGGGGTCCCTGGTACGAATCCTGGTGAAGGCTGGGATTTTTATTTCGGGATCCTTGGGCGCCTCTGATTCCACCTAGCTCCAATGGGTACCTGACATTAGTTGGGGAAAAGTAAAGGCGGTTGGTCGTTGTGCTAGCCACATGACACCCTCGTTAACCGTAGGCCACAGAATCATCTGCCCTATAGACCACAAGGTCTGAAAAGGGAACTTTACTACTTACCTACATTACTAATTGTTTTTTGTTTTTTTTTAATCATGGGTTGTCAGGTGTTAGAAATGATTATGCAAAATTAAGACTTGATCTGAGATTGAGTGCGTGACAATAACGTGTATACACATGTTACCAGACAGACAGACAGACAAAGTTGATATACGCTTTGTAAAGTGAACATTTTTTCCTTGCACCCAACTACCTCAAAAAATCTTATCTTATCTTATAAGATACAGACGTTACTTCAAAAAAAAAAAAAGAAGATGATTAGGAGGTTAAGAGAATGTGTAGATCTTCTCATGGTATACAACATTCTAGTTTAGTGATATAGATCCAGACATGGCAACATTAATTAACAGTCTAGACTAGCATACCGGATTAAACCATTACTTTTCTCAAGAAAACACTAAGAAACTGGAACAGACATAAGTAGAGCAGTGAGATTTATAACAAACGAATATTTGCATGTGACTAGAGTAATGCCTTTAAGTAGAATCACTAAATTCAGGATAGAAGACTCAAAGGTAAAGTAGCAATTATACATATAACATTAAACCATAATCTTCAAATACAAAAACAAAATCTATCAAAATACTCAGAAAGACATAAAGATAAAGGCACATTTCTCGTTCTAGGACAAATTTGTACAAATGCTCCTTCTTCCCAAGTGCTATTAAAGCGTGGAATGAGTTGCCTGATCTAGCCCAGGGGTCGGCAACCCGCGGCTCGCGAGCCATATGCGGCTCTTTGGATGTGAAGTTGCGGCTCTTTAGTTCTATACACGAATAGTATTTATCTTATAGAATAGAAAAAAAAATGGTAAAGTTCGAATTGTTAAATTTGCATTAGGGACTGAAAAATCTCTCAGCCACATGTACTCTCTTTTCACCACACCCCTTCCCCATTGCACGCGTTGTCACTGTTGCCAGCACATCTAAAGCTCTCGGTAGTATCGGATGTTTCTAAGTAGGTTTTAATTTGTTTTCAACACAAGACGAATTGGCATCTTCAGCACTCGCTTTGGTTGGGAATGGACGTATAGTTTGTTGTTTCAAGTAAATGAGTTAGAAGCGAATTATCTTCTTAAAGTTAGAAGCCATGTACAAGTAATGCTAATATGGCGGTACGACTACAAATTGCCTAAAAGGGCAAACCATTTATAAATGTCAAAGACGTGCATCTGAAGAACTGTTTCGTGATTTCAAAACAAACCAGAAATCTTCAGACAAAAAAAAAAAAAAAACAACAACAAAGCTGCCTGGTCGAGCGGTTTGCACGCTGGACTGTCGTATCGATTTACCGATGGTCCCGGGTTCAAACCCTGCCCGCTCCAATCCCCCGTCGTCCTGCGGGAGGTTTGGACTAGGAAATAACTATCTTCAACTCTGAAGGAATTTCCGAAACATGTAAAACAAAACAAAACAAAGATTTGCCATTATCTTCTAAAACAGTACAAGATAGAATAGCCAACATTTCTTCAAAGGTAACATATTTACAGGTGAAAGATATTCAACTTTCTTTCTTTTTATCTCTTGTTATAGATGAGTCTTGCGTTATATAGACACGGCACAAGTTGCCCATATGGTCAGTCTTTCCAAAAAAAAAACAACTTGAAAACATTAAGCTCGTTTTAAATAAAATCGTTTCAATAGCAACTGATGGGACCACAAGCATGACAGGAACAAATAAAGGGGCAACAACTATTTTTCTGAGCAAAATAAACCATGAAATTGTTACATTTCACTGAATAATAAACCAAAGCATGAAGCCTTGTACCACATACCATACCTACACTGATACAGAAATCTGGTAATCAAGATTGTTAACAGCATCTTGTCAAAAGGAGTCTACCATAGTCAGTTTAAAGAATTATTAAAGGAAATAGAGACTAATTTTTCCCAATAAAGTGAAATGGCTTTCCAAAGGTTTAAACCCTTTGCTTTGTGCTTGAATGAAGTATATACACTTCATCGTCCTGAATTAGAGAACAACAAATGGTTGCAAACAAGTTAATTTATGATGGATATAAAAACGAAATTAAATGAGCTAAATCTACAACTGCAAAGAAAATAAAACCCAGTCTATATTTTGATAGAAGAATTCGTTTTCTTTTTAAAGAAAAAATACTTTTGCAGAAGATATTCAGAGCGGCAAGGTACTTCATTTTCAATGTCTACAATATAATCGCGTTAAAATAAGTGCAACTTTTGACATGAATTACTTCAGCACAGTTGTAAAAAAATATATATAAGATGAATTTCTTGATAAGTTTGAGCAGTGCAAAGCCAACCATTCCAAGTAAATCCTCTCAACACAAATAGTAACAAAATCCATATTGATGATTTTGGAATTGATACTGGATCTCTAGAAATGCAATTGATCGATTTAAAAAGTTTTGTGGGATGGAAAATGCAAAGAGTTAAAAATCAATATGGAAGAAATTGGAGGTCCAGAAATGATGTACGTAACAAAAGTGGAGAGCTTTCAAAGGAATGCCATGAGGTGATGTGTTGAATAGAAATCCAGATTGCTACAGTCTAGTGAAGAAGTTTGTAGTAGGAGTGCTGGATATCTTTAGATATATTCGTGCGAGAAAGCGCTCTCCTGTATAAATGCAATTAAAAGTAAAGTAAGAAGCCAACTAACAAATCAAAATTTAGAGTTGTGTTGAAACTAAAAACAAGCTATGAGCTAAATATATTAAAACTTTCTAAAACCATGCAAATTCATTGCTTTTTTTTATCCAATAAGTTTGTCCAATTGTCTGTTATTGAAGTAGAAGTTGGTGTTGTGAGTAAACTTTTAACTTTTTTTTTCGTTAAAAAGTGTGTAAGTACTATTTATAGATAACAAGAAAAAAGATGTTGCGGCTCTTTAAAAAAAATTAAATTTGGAAATTGTAATTTTTGGCTATTTTGACTCAAAAGGTTGCCGACCCCTGATCTAGCCGGGGAGATAGGTGACTTGGCAGAATTTAAGTCATTGGTTAATATGCATGACTGAATGCATTTCGTGGGTAGTTTGTGGTAAATATTTTGGATGTTTAGATAGACAGAAAGATTATTAGAGTTTCAAATTAATGAACATATTGCTCAAAGGTTCACAATAAGCTTGTAGTATTCAAGCTCTTTATTTTTTATTTTTTATCAATATTGTTAATTATCTAAATTGAATCCGCTTGCAAGAACGCATCGTTCCAAAATTGGTAAGGGAGATCACTCTAAAATAAATTTCGCAGAATAAGATCCACATGAACGCAGACGACCAGTTCACCAAATGAATAAAGGAAAGATAAGTCGGTTGGAATCATGACTTCGATTACTAACTGAGACCTTGAGATTTTACTTTTATTTTTTTTGTTAAGTCTAGAGCAGCAAGGCCAGATAAGAATATGAAATCATATAGGCCAAGTAGCGAGAATCTAATAAACATGTAGCCTTGGCGTATTGTTTTAATTATGAACCTTCCAGGCTGCCTAGTTGTGCGGTTTGCCTGCTGGACTGTCTTTCGGACTTATCGATGGTCCTGGGTTCAAACCCTTCCCGCTGCCATCCCCCATCGTCCTGCGGGAGGTTTGGACTAGGAAGTACATTATCTTCAACCCTGAAGGAACATCCGAAACATGTGAAACATTTTACAAATAAGTTAAAAAAAACAAGCAGTGCGGTAGAAGATAGCGGCTAAAAGAAATGTAAATGAGCTATATTGTATAACAAAAACAATGTTTACCTACTGTTCTGAGACTGTTTATATATATATATATATATTTGTTATGTGTGGGCCATTGCTTAAAGAAAGGGCTCAACGGATCAAGCTTTAAACGCACCATAGTACTGATAAATTGAAACTGTTAATTCCGAATGAAAATATAAATTACTGTTATTGTAGTAATTTAGTACTAATGATGAAAAAGTATTCTAAATCTTGTTTTAGAAATGAGCCACACTGCAATGCATTGAATTCAAAACGTGATTTATACCAAGTACCTACTGGACCAATTTCAAGCCTTTAGTTTTAGAATGGTGGTTTTATATTAACATTAACTCTTTAACCCCGCAACGACGCTCACATCGTTTATTCTATCTAGATATCAAGCTATAAATTCCGTCCAAACGTGGAAAATAATTTCGGTATCAAAGAGTTAAAGTATGTTTTCCTAAATTTAATGTAACTTTTAAAATAAATATTCGATTTTGATGTTTCTTACATATACAATTTTACTATAATATAGTGTAGTTAAACTACATGAAACAAAAAGTTGATTAACTAAAAAAAAATGAACCGAAAGTGGTCAAGGTCTTATCTAATCTCTGTGGCTGCTATTTATAAAATGCGACTCTGAAAATGGTGAGACTGTCTCTGCATTGTGTCCTCGATCGTCCGGGACCTTGACCCTAATTACCAAAGTTTCACTTTCCCAGTTTCAGTGGAAATTGTTGTTGTCATATAATTCTCGAGTAGTTTATCAGATGTTCCAAACTATTTGTAATATAATGCTCTTGAAGTTACTGTCAAGATACTTAAATGTCTGCCTCTAAATGTTACTGGTTATTGGTCAAAATCGTTTCTTCTCATATCATCTCATCAACTTTAATTTTCATATTATTGAAATTTATTATTAATTTTTTCTCGCCGTCTGCTTCATTTCACTTTTAGAGTTATTCCTCCCGATTTCTTCCATTGCCTCTATCATAATATGTTCCTCATAAACTTTCAAACATTGATTATAGTCTTCCCTTTGGCTGTCCTCTCGTTTATAAATACTAATAAAATACTGATTTTATTATTAGCTTAGGACCTAATATAATAATTAATTCTTAATTTTGTTTTTCGTATATAAATTTCACCTTCACAAAATATAAAGGAAAACACACACAACTTAAAGATATATATTCGTAAATCAAAAACACAATTCTGATAATTTTTAAAAAGAAAAAAAAAACTTTATTGGCGAAATCGTCGACATATGAACAACCCCCAACAGTTACGTCATATAGTCGTCTCGCATTCTAGGATATTAATTAAGCGTCTAGTGACAGCTGCAGTGTACTACAGAGAATCCGTCAATATCTTGAACTCCGGCGTTGATGCTGTGGTATCCACTTTGACAACAATAGATCTTGAAAGGTGAGAAGGAGAAAAAAAAATCAGAAAATATTTATATATTTCTGACCTGTTTTATAACAATGAATTTAATTATTTTATCATAATAAATATATATTCCTTTGTTCCTAAGACTATTAAGTTTGCAAAATAAAATCAATGGTAAACACACTTCAAAAATGTATAAGTATTTAACTTTTATAACGCTAATTATTATACTTATATTGTTGATTTTACTAGATGTAAAAGCAAACACACGAGCATACTATGGTGTGATAACCTGCCCTCATCGTTTCATTCAAAAGGTATCAGCTATAACTAGATCATTTACCTGTCCGTTTTGGAATGATGTCAGCTCATGGTTATGGCAAACTGGACCATGAAGACATTCAGCAGCTGGAAAGATAAAAAGTAAATCAAACAATTGTAACGGACTGTGGTGCTAGCATCCAATAAGCACTCCTACAGGGTCAGACAACAGGCTTATCACAATATTCAACAACAAAGTGTGCTGGGTTGTAGCAAAAGTTGAATTCTGTAAGGCACAACTATACAAATGTCTGAATGTATATTTTTGTGTGTTATCGCATAATAATAATAATAATAGGCTTCTCTTCGAGTCCGAAGATTAGTGAGGAATACAGTGTTTCCCGTGGCTGTGCAGTCCCAGCTGTGACCTACATATTTTGCCACATCCAGGGCAAGCAAAACCATTGTCCGCAGGTGGTCGGTTTAGATTTTCTTTTCGTCGTCTGCGTTTGTCCTCGGCGGCAGATTTTCTTTTGGTCTCAAATGTGTATCCCGCGGCCTTTGTGAATGACCTCCAGCTGTCTCGTTCCGACGCCGCATGCAGCCAGGTGCTCTCCTCTATGTCAGCCAAGGAAAGTTGACGCCTAAGCTGGTCTTTGAAGCGTTTCCGTGGGGCGCCTCTGTTACGTCGGCCACCTTTTAGCTCACCAAAAAAGACTGCCTTTGGCATACGTTCGTCTCCCATACGGGATACGTGCCCTGCCCAGCGTAGCTGTCGGATCATTATCGCATAATTCACATAATAAAATCAAATCTTATAATGTATTGTTATGAGCAATGCACGCTTGTATAACAAACTTCCTCACGGATAACGCGATTGTTATTATTGTTATTATTATTTGTTAGAAGCCTTCAAATATTCATTCTATGGAGCTGCCTTGGTCGAGTTTCGTTAAAGAGAAACAAGTTTCATTGTAGTCTGTTTATCAGTGTCCACTGATGAATTTTCTGATAATGTTGTACATCAATTATTATTATTATTATTATGTTAGAAAAGAACGAGTATTCTTTCTTTGGCGGAGCCAGGGTCGAGTTTCTTTAAAGGAAGACGAAATTCATCGTATTCCCTTTATTAGTTTCCACTGAGGAATTTTCTGGTGATGTGGCAGGTCTGCAGCAGTACCGCCCTCTGACAGGCAACGAGAATGTTCCTAGGAATGCCAAGAGCCTTGAAGGTATCTGTGAGGTCAGTTGTTATTATCCCCTCGGTTGATATGACAATGGGGTATATTGTTATTTTAGATAACTTCCATAAACGCTTAATCTCCAAGCCTAGGTTCACATACTTTCGTTGTTTTTACAACTCAGTTTTTCTTAAATTATGAGATAGTGGTACGGCAATGTCAATAATGATAGCGTTTTTTTTTTCTTTATCTATAAGCAGCAGATCAGGGCGATTAAAATCTACCGTTTTGTCGGTCAAAATATTATTATTATTGTTGGAATAAATTCATTTTAATTCTCTGCCATTACCAAGGTCGAGCACCGATAAAGGAAAACAAAATTCATTCTAATCCCTTTAACAGTGTCCTCTGAGAAGTTTTAATGAACAGCATAAAACGTCATCACCTGGACCAATCCCATCAACTTGTACTTTATCCCTAATTCGTTTGATTAGTCTCTAGCTTCTAACGTGGTTATAATATATCCCATCGTCATTAATACTTTGTCTGTAGTTTAACTGAGATAAAATAATGTTTGTTTATTTTGAAATAATGTAGTACTCTGTTCAATGAATTTGACAAGGAAACATTTAAAAGTTGATATTTGTTTGAAAGAAGAGAACTTAAATTAGTTCCAGATTTGTAGTAAAAGTTCCCCTTTCAGACCTTGAGGTCTATATGGCAGATGATGTAAAGGTCATCTGATTCTGTGGCCTACGGTTAACGAGGGTGTCATGTGGCCAGCACAACGACCAACCGCCTTTACTTTTCCCCAAATAATGTCAGGTACCCATTAGAGCTGGGTGGACTCAGAGGCGCCCAAGTATCCCGAAATAAAAATCCCAGTCTTCACCAGTATTCGAACCCGGGACCTCCAGTACGGATGCCAAGCGCTTTACCGCTCAGCCACCGCGCCCTCTAGATTTGTAGTGGTTTTGATATATCATCATTTTTCAGTGACAATGAAGAACTAAAGAAAATCGATTTTTCATTTCTATTCCACATCTACTAAAGAATTACTACTACATCCTGTTAGGATACACATTTGAAAGTTGTTCGTGTCCTAATGTCGGGATTAAAGGAGTAGATAGTATTAGGAACTACCACACGCTTAGAGAAGCTAGAAGGAGTGACAATAGAGACGTTAGAAGGAGTGACAATAGAGA
>JADKLZ010001913.1:2741498-2755260 GCA_021533235.1 Biomphalaria straminea
TAGAAGGAGTGACAATAGAGACGCTAGAAGGAGTGACAATAGAGACGCTAGAAGAAGTGACAATAGAGACGCTTAGCGTAGAAGAGTCGACGACCGTTTCCCCCTGTAAATAAACGTTTTGAAGATTTACTAAAGAGTTATCAACTTCTTTAAGGAGCGCCTGAAAAGCCGAGCGGCTATGCGGACTCGCGTGTGATATATTCGTCTTGACTTGAGTACAACAACGTGTAGGCCTATTACAATGGTCCATAACACCAGTTATGGGATGGGTTATCCGGGAAGGGGGCTTCCGTCCTGCCTTTAAGCACCCAGAAAACACAGCTCTATTCGAGTTGGGACTTGAACTTGACCCCTCTTGCTTGGTGGCTAGGCCGTAACCAACACTGTCTGCCACTTATTCAACATACCTGACTTTACTTTGCTAATGCATAACGCAGTGGGGGAACACTGACCAAGGGCAAAGCAGTCATGATTTTTTCTAACTTTTAAATATATGCATATGTCAATCTATTCAATATACACATATACACATTTAGAGACAGGGCCGTTCATGGCTACTGCAGGGCTATATACGAAACTGATTGCGCGGGGCCTAGTTTGTGTGGGAATGAAGATAATAAGATCGACTTAAAAATTTAAAAATTGCGATCAAATTAACTTTACTTTACGAACGTTGTAATCAATGGCATATTTGCGTGCCAGTGACTAAAAGTAAATAAAGTATTGGAACTTCCGATTTAGGTAAAAAGTCGCCCGATTATTAGATTTTATTACATGAAAGTTGACAATGCCTTCTGTTTATCGCGCGTAGGATTGGCGTTTTCAGCAATGAATGACACCCAAAAATGATAAGTCTATTTTTCTGGAGAATTTTTAGAGTTTTCAGGAGATTTCAATAAATTCAGGAGATTTCCAGGATTTTTAAAATATATTTTGCAATTTAATAATTACACCTTAATTTAGCGCGGGGGCCTATGAAAGCGCGGGGCCCTCTCCGACCGCATAGGTTGCAGTGGCCTAAATCGGCCCTGTTTAGAGACAGATATCCACTATATTAAAATTTATTCACAAAGTAAGGGAAATAAGTATTAAAAATGTATATGATAAGAACTGTATAAAAGATAATATTTACCATTGCTAAAAGAGAAGCAAGCGATGAGGAAAGCGATGAAGAAGAAGAGCTTCATGTTGAATTTGTTGGTTCTGAAAAAAAGAGTTCACACAAGCAATTAGCGTTTGAGTACATTAAATATTTTCTAGTTAGTATTCTAGCACTATTAATTAAAACTATCACAATAAACCGAATTATTTCGAGTCAGTATATCAAATTTCCAAGGTAGGAAAAATGGACAAAGTCTGGAATGCGTATTTACATATATACTTCAACCGAAAAAAAAATTTAATTCAATTTGTTTTAAAGTAGCTTATCAAAATCTGCATAAACGTTTCATCTTAAAAGATACAAAGATGTCACTTAGTTTCATTTTTTATAAACATCAATGAGAATTTCCTTTTTTACTTTTTGATTAATACTGAAATACAAATTCTTAACATCAATGAAGATATTACAGGTTATTTAGTGCTGGTAAAATGAGACCCTCGTTGTCCTTCACTATTCTACCACCTCCTCTAGGGGAGGGGCACACACCTACTTTAAAAAAAACGCAATTTAAGACTTTTTTTTAACCCTTTCTCTTCTAATTGACGATGCCAAAGTTGATCCATTAAACTAAATTGACTTTTGAATGTATACACTTTATTTTTTTGTCGTGTAAAAAGAGGATGCATTTCCCAATAATTCGATACCATATATTACATTTTCTAACAACAAACACACAAAGTTATTGAAGTTTAATCATAGCAAGATAGTGAAATACAATAAGCAAAATGAATAATTCTATCGGAACAATAACAATAATTACGGAGAGAAAGAGTTAAGATTCAAATTATTATTAAGTGAGAAAGCTTTTACCTATCCTGACAGAAATTCTAGAGGTAGAATTGAGCTCACCTGTGAGAGACCTGAGAGAAACCTGAGGATTGGAGACCTGAGAATTCAGTAAATTTCAATTAAAATTGAATGTATTTATAGAAAAGTCCAAGGTCGAATGGAGATAAACTTCCAATATAAAATACTAGTCGATTTGTTATTTATTTATTTGTTATTGTGTTTTTTTTTTTTGTTCAGCCTTGATCGATGATAAGAATTTTTGTTTAAAGTTTGATAAGGCAAAGGTTGCTGTTCTGACAAAAATAATAAAAAATGTTTGCGATTTCTGTTCCTGAGATGATCGGAACCCATGCACCTAGCAACTTAGGGCACTGGGGCAAAATTGTCAGCAAACTACAAATACAAAATATTGGGGGTTGTGTGGCCGAGTGGTGTAAAAGCGAGGGGTTTGAGTTTAAACACTATCTCAAACTGAGCTGTCCTTTGTGAGCAACTAAAGGAAGAACCTAAACATTTTCCAGGATATCCCCCATTCTCCCATATATCCTGGGTTCAAATCCTGGTGAAGGCTGGGATTTTTGTTTCGGGATCCTTGGGCGCCTCTGAGTCCACCCAGCTCTAATGGGTACCTGACATTAGTTGGGGAAAAGTAAAAGGCGGTTGGTCGTTGTGCTGGCCACATGACACCCTCGTTAACCGTAGGCCACAGAATCAGATGACCTTTACATCATCTGCCCTATAGACCACAAGGTCTGAAAGGGGAACTTTACTACTTTTATCCATATATCCACTAAAGAGATGACACATAGACACTGAACATTTTATAGACATAATAATAATTTAATAATTTATAGACAAGAAATATTCACGAAACAAATAGAATGAAATATGGTTCTGCTAACCCCGAAACTGACTCCCCCCCCCTCTACTTTGTTCCCCTTCTTTTCTTTGATGCTCTTAATTGTATTGAGCAGAATTAATTGAAATCAGTTGGTATCTCTTGGGGGAGCTACCCCAATCTACCAGGTGGCGGATAGGGGAGGGACCCTTACATATAAGGGTTATCTGAGAATACCAAATAAACAGCCGCGTACCAACTGGTTTGCAGTCATGAAGGGTGAGATGGGGTATTCCAGGGGTTAGAATATTTACTAAAAACTCAGAAATCCAGTTAAATGATTGCAGAAAGCCAGAATAGGGCACTTAAACTCTAAACCCTGGTAGATGAAGCTGAAGATGATAGCAGTTCATCTAGGATAGGATGTGTAGATTATGAAATAGTTTGTGTTGCTGATGCTGTTATGTACAGTGATTTAAATTGCAGACGTATTTGAAACAAAATAGGTGCTAACGTATGCGCATTCAAGATTTAGAATATCTTGAACTCCAGATTAAATTCTATTGTTAGAATTAGATTATTATATTTAAAAAAAGAACAAAAACTGTCAAACCAGAGGTTTCCCTGTGTGGAGAATTAGCTTCCAATTTTTTTTCCCAAAGATACACATAAACTCCAAAATTTGTAGGAAAATCGTTAGAGCCATTTTCGATATCCGTGGCCACCCAAGTTCAAGTTTGCTTGAAGAGTTTGCAAACTGAATAGAGAAATTGTAATATGACGAAATCTACGCAGGATGTAAGTGTCGTTTCTATTCTCGGGTAGTTAGTGTAAGGTGCGTTAATTTATTTAGAGCCCACTGTAAGGAGGATGTGTAACTGATGCTGGCATAAGAATGTCGCAAAAAATAATGTCGCAAAGAAAATGTCGCAAAAGTAATGTCGCAATCCAAACCAAACTGGACAACTTTTTTTAATAGAGGTTCTTTTCTTTTTTCTTTTACAATTATTATAACGTTTATATAGCGATACCTTCATGCTTATAGCATGCTCAGAGCGCTTTGGTCCAATCTCATTTGTGGACCAGTGGAGGGGTATCTAGGAGTTGGTTTTCCATGCTGCCTTTGGGCGCTCAGTAAACACAACTCTGCCCGAGTCGGGTGTCGAACCTCGAGCCATCTTCTAGGTAGCCAAGTCAAGTTAAGTTCAAGCGCACTTAGATTCTCGACCACGCTTCCCATTTTTCCTCTTTTCTGGTTGCAAACTCTTCAGCGGATTGAAAAACAAAGGGCGGAACCTAGGTTTAGCTTTACCTTTCTTTATACCTAAGTCTATACATAGAAGAATTCAGCTAGTGGTAGATGGCCTCTGAAAGACACAGTTGAGGAGCTCTCGCAAAGACTGTGAGAGCCTAAGGAAAGGCCGTATTGAGAACAGGCTCAAAAGACGTAAAGAAAACTTATATAGACCCCGGGCAGACAATGCTTTGGTCTGCATGAGAGGTGGCGAAATATACAATTCGCAACTGGGTTTACATGGACATCCTTAGTCTTCGGACGTAAAGACAGCGCATTAATAAATAATGACTAATATTTATTCATTTCATTTCATATTGTTGCCTATTTTCAAAAACCTGTTGTTTCTTTTAAGTTTTTTGAGGCCCCCTATTGAGGATGAATCTCTGGGCGACTGCCCTGTTTGCACTACTGTAGGTCCGGCCCTGGTTCTGGTTAGTTAGTGCAGTAAGAGAATGCCTTATGGAGGAATGGTATACATTAAAATATAAATTTGCTTAGCAGAGTTCATTATACACATTTATCTAGTGTATGTAGATAGGACTTTCTATGTCAAGGACTTAAACAACAGCTGTTAATTTTTCACCAAGTTCAAAGAGTAATAAAAAACTATATTGAAAAGGGGGACAAGATAAAACACTGAATTTTGAAGGCTTAAAAAATCGGTTTCTAGATTACATTGCACGACTAACCTATATTTTCACTTTAAAAGGGAAATAACTTGCCCAAGATTTATGAGTCTTGAAACAAGAATTTGTAACGAAGGAGATTAAAAAAAAATAGTTTTTAGAGGATGGAAACTAAACTATTTGCTTGAAATATAAGAAAAAGCGTTTGTAGAATCAGCCTGCCAGACTCAACCTGTAAATTTTAACAGGAATCGTAACAAATAAAAAAAATTCTCTAATGAAGACTTGTTGCCAACAACGAATCGTGATAACCCAAAATCTTGCAAGCTAAGCAATATATAAGAAATAAGCATTGTATACGACAAGTATTTATGACAAACAAAGAATCAAAGCTAAAAAAGAATCGCCGCCAACTAAAAGTGTGGCATTAAAAAATGATAGCTAATAAAGAATCGAAGAATCGTGACAGCCAATCGCGTTAAAGAATCGAGGCAAGCAAAGAATCGAGACAAGATGACTAGTCTTTGACCATATCCGACGAATGAGAGGTGGACTCAACAGACCTGAAAAAAAGCAGTCACGTGACAGTTTATTAAATCAAATGAGGTCAACGAGCCCTCAGCGCCTTTATCCCAGTCCCACCTTATTCCCTACAAAGGTGACGCCGAAATCTGATCACCACCTATGTAGCTCTGAATGTTTTTTTAAATCAAGGAACAGATCGCCAGTTTTGTCAATGCTACACTATTCAATTCTAATTGTATTGAAAGTATTGGAGTCTCATTCTGCCTTGTGGGAGAGAAGTGTGACAGAAAGAAGTGTGACAGAAAAAAGTGTGACAGGAAGAAGTGTGACAGAAAGAAGTGTGACAGAAAGAAGTGTGACAGAAAAAAGTGTGACAGGAAGAAGTGTGACAGAAAAAAGTGTGACAGAAAGAAGTGTGACCGGAAAGAAGTGTGACAGAAAGAAGTGTGACAGAAAAAAGTGTGACAAGAAGAAGTGTGACAGATAGAAGTGTGACAAGAAGAAGCGTGACAGAAAGAAGTGTGGCAGAAAGAAGTGTGACAGAAAGAAGTGTGACAGGAAGAAGTGTGACAGAAAGAAATGTAACAGGAAGAAGTGTGACAAGAAGAAGTGTGACAGGAATAAGTGTGACAAGAAGAAGTGTGACAAGAAGAAGTGTGACAGAGAGAAGTGTAACAGAAAGAAGTGTGACAGAAAGAAGTGTGACAGAAAGAAGTGTGACAGAAAGAAGCAATAGTTAAATTATAGATCAATATTGACTAATACGACATTACCGTTAAACATCAGAAAATTAGTTATTGTTTTGTTTGTTTGACATGTTGAAGAGTCTAAACTTCCCGCAAGACGACGGGGAATGGGAGCTGGCAGGGTTTGAACCCTGGATATCGATAAATCTGAACGACAGTCCAGCGCGCAAACCACACGGCTAGATCTAGAAGTACGTTATAGATTCATTTGAATATGTTCATACGAGAATTGTATATGACTATAAAAGAAATACTGAATGTTATAAGTCTAATCGATATTTGGGGGTAAAACTGATAGAAGGGAATGAAGCTCATGTGAAACACAATATACGGGCATAGGCTAAGTCCATTATTACGATAAATAGGTTAGGGTAGTAGGTCTATTACAATATCAAGTCTGAAAAGGTTTGCTTATAAAAGTTAATGTGCATGTCTATCTGGATGTCTCGTCTGCCTCTTTAAGAGCTTATTATAAAATCGTTTATGAAACCAACTATCAAAACTCTACAGCAGTTATGCCCAATCTATTTCAATCTGCGGGCCATTTAAATTCCCAACACTAGTGTCGCGGGCCACATGATGGAAAAGATATAAAAACTTAATGAAATTGATTGAAAATATTTTATTTCAAACTTTAGGATCTAGTAATTACATTGAGTTATTGGGGATATTTGAAATTTCTCTTTATTTCTTCAAAAAAATGTTGCAAGTTTTGTTTATAATTTTGTTGTTCTTGTTTTTTTCAAAAACAGCCACAGTTTCTTTGTAAAAACAAACATGTTGGCTAGCAATGGTATCAAGTTCTACACAAAGTCAAGATCCGTTCATTTTTTCTAGTAGAGCCCTATTTTAAATGCTAAATGCCTTGATAGTAATCCATTATAAAAAGGTAAGAGCCCTAACGTAGGTAAAGATACATTTTGAACATTTTTGGGGGAGGGGGGAATTTATATTTTGTGCAAATGTTTCGGCGGGCCGGATGGAAGCACGTCGCGGGCCGGATCTGGCCCGCGGGTCGTAATTTGGGAATCACTGGTCTACAGGATTAAAGAACAATATTTATTGTCAAAAGTATGTATTAAAAACGTCTAAATATGTCTAAAATGTCTTAAATATGCTCTTAACGTGAGTATGTCAAAACTATGTCTAAAATATTTCACATTATCCCTTCTGTCCTCGTACTGATGCTGCGCCAGTTCGCGAAACAAAAAATCCCTACACTATTGCCAGGTGGGTAGCTGTTCTTAGCAAGATCTTAAGAGAGAGGCCCGTCCATTCTTTGACGTTGTCCATCTAACTTTTCTACAGATGACCATGTCTTTGTAGTCTTTTCACTTCTTAGACCCAAATGTGTCCAAATTCTGCGTGTTGGACTGGGAACCCCGCAAATTTCTTAACGTACAAAGGCTACAATATCTTGAACTCTTAATTCATTGTCACAGCAACTTTTGCGTAGCGACGAAAGGGAAATAATTCCCGAATAAGTAAATCGAAAGTTTTGCTTTTCTTTGAAAGTTATCTATCTTGACCCAATATTTAAATCACAAGAAGACTATTTATTAAAATGACTAATACCTAGATCTTACAATTAAAAGTGTTGATTAGATATCAGATATATCTATGTTATAATTGAAACAGATTTTGAAATCCAAGTTAGAAGGAATGACAATTGATAATTAATACTTTAATGTTAGCTGGCACGGACTGTTCAGTATACCCCAGATACATTGTAGCCTATCTTTCTCTGGTTTATGAGTACATTTGTAGAAACTAAATCTACAGATTCAAATGCTTATAGTTACAAAGATATCTTTTTTTTTTCTGTAATGCCATAGGAGCGTGCTATGGGTTGCCCGAATCAGCCACGAAAACCAGTGACTTAGCAGAATCTCTGATTAACATGAAGGGATAAATTGATACATGGATACGAATCGGACGTAATTGTATTTCTCTTTAGAAGTAAGGATGAACGTTGGTTTAATCCACGAAAGTCCTAGGGTCAAATAGTCCGCGAAGTCTGGGTGCACATAAAGCGCCCTGACCGCGCTTTCCTGTGGTGGAGGCTCTCTAGACCTGAGCAAGCGTTGGACAGGCTACTATTAGCTCATATTTCGCACGACTATGGTAAAACTTCGACTCGTGATGCCCCGTCCCAGGGAAGAAGTGAAAATCTTGTCTCATATTCTATTTGACTGCCCTAGACTTGCTGATCTCCGTCAGGTCTGGGAAACCAAAAATTCTCGACCTGTATTGCAACATGTATACACAGCGTAAGACAGCGGGGTTTCTGTCCAGGGCTTTTGCGAGAGTGCATTTGAACCTCTTAAGCCCTCACTCAAAAAGAGTTTGATGATGATGATGATGATGATGTAAAGTGTTGGCAGCATGTTTTTATGGTATATTCTTCTGTCATCTCAATGTACCTGGGTTCAAACCTCGTCTGACGTTATCTTAATTCATTATGCATGAGCCTAAACTAGGACGCAATAGTACAAAACATTTAAACAAAGACGAATCTTAATAATTTATTAATTGCTTTATTTATTTTTTTTATGTTAGTTGTATTATAACTATATGATCAGAAGCACAAGCATGGCAAGAAAAATATATTTATTTCCTGTGAAAAAGTAACAATTTTTTGAAATCTATCAATTTGTGAACAATGGATCCAATCTTCGGGAGGATTCCAATCTTTGAGTGGATTCCGAACTTCGGGTGGATTTCAGTCTTTGGGTAGACGTTGGTCACTGGAGGGCTGGAAAGAAAGACAAAATGTCATCGAAATACCACCTAAATGTCAATTGTCATCTGCTGATTCCAACTCGTCTTATTAGCGTACATTTATGAACCAAACAAAGTAACAAAACAAAAGCAGTGATGGAATTTAATAGTCAAAATGTTTCTTAGTGATACAAGAGGATGTGGTGGCTGAGGGGTAATGCACTTGGCTTCCGAACCGAGAGATCTCGGGTTCGATTCCCGGTGAAAACTAATTCTAAAGTTCGGGATATGTTATTGAAACAGAGAGGGAGAGAGGAAGAGAGAGAGAGAGAGGTAGAGATAAAAAGAGGGAGAGAGAAAGAGAGAGAGAAGGAGAGATAGAGAAAGAGAGAGAGAGGGGTAGAGAGAAAGAGAGAAGGAGAGAGAGGGAGAAGGAAAGATAGAAAGAGAGAGGGAGTGAGGAAGAAAGAGGGAGAGAGACGGGGCGAGGAGGAGAGAAAGAGGGAGAGCGAAAGAGAGAGAGAGAGAGACAAGAGAAAGAGAAAAAGAGATAAAGAGGCAGGAGAGAAAAAGAGCAAGTGTTAGGTAGTTAATTTAGTATTGCGCACATTTTCTAGATAGTTAGTTTAGTCTTTTAGAATTGCGCACTTTTTAGTACCGACATTGAACGCACATTTTATGACGACACAGACTGTAGGGTTAGAGGTTAAGTTTGACGTAATAGGATTGCAGTTACCGCTAGGCTCTCGGGTTGATCAGACGTAATTATCTTTTGACTAGACTGTGGCCCATCTTGTAAATAAAAAGTTATTGAATTTTCATTACGAAGTCACTTAGTCATTTCAAGTCGTTGTTCCTGTGAGTATTTGTTTTCTTGTTCTTGTAATGGTCACTGTCGAGCTCGCATATATATAATACATTGATACAACTATACCCAAGCATCTAGTATCCTGAAGCAACTTAGAAATACAGTAATCTACAAACACAACAAGAAAGAGAAGGATACATTACAGTGGCGACATTACACAAGATAGATGGGAAAGAGAGAGAGAGAGAGGCGCATTGTCTTATTCCGTACGCTAGAACAAATTCTTATAAGTGTTTCATCTTCCCTAGTGCCATCAGAGAATGGAATGGGTTGCGTGAGTCAGCCACGAAAACCAACGCCTTAACAAAGTTTCATTCATTGATTAACACGCATGACAAGATTAACACATGAATTTCCTAGGACGTAATTATCTTGAAGTGACGTCTGTAATCTATAAGATTAGAAGACACTAAAAGACTTATGCGACACTAAACCAGTTGTTTACGAGATTTTTTTCTGTATCAGTGTATATATGTATGTTCTAATCATAAAATGTCGTTCGTTATGTATAACATTATATTACTCACCTCACAGTAGGACACTTGGTAGAGTACAACACCTGGAATCCTCGACCGACGCCGCTGTCGTCAGGATTGAAAGTCAGGTACACTGTATTGGAAGTTGACTGGACGCTCTGTGGATAGCTATCACAGAAACTGCCCAGAAGAGGACAGTCGCTGTTGCTTCCATCGTAGGCTTTCAGCTCATCCCATTCACATTCTGAATCGACATAGATGACACTGCAACCACACAATAGACTTCGTGTCACAGAACAATGTCATGGAGAATTCATTCCTAATTCAAACTTGGACTAACAGAGTTTATATCAGGTTATAGTAAAAGGGCGAAGGCGAGTTACTGGCCCTTTAACAAGTAAACATCAATCAGGAGGGGCTCATTAACCATTGATGGCTACCCAACTCGGAGAGGGAAAACTCTGAATTGAAAACTCTGCCGCAGCTGTGCCCAATCATGGAGAGGCTTCGGGATTCAACCCAGAAGAAAAATCGAAGCTGGGTGACCCTTAGGCAGATTGCAGCACTCATTGCTATACCCAGGAGGCTGAGCCTGCGACGCCGTCGGCTCCTAAATGTATTGGCACTTGACGTTCATTTGCATACGTCAGCTGCTTGGAGAGGGGGGATTAATGTTTTGGTGACATCGTTCCGACCACAGCAAATGCATAGGCATTCATCTCATTTTCATGAGGTGACCCATAATCATTTTGCGCCTGAAGTAGGCCTTAACAATAAGTATATGGTGAAAATGCGTTCAAAGGCATTCTTAGGGTGATTTATACCAGCGATTGTATAAGGCTTTATTAAGCCATGATTTTGCGCGGACAACAGCTTTGTCTGTATCAAGTATGGCAAAATATGTAGGTCGCAGCTGAAGTTGCGTGGTCAAGTGAAATACTGCACACAAGCTTAATTTTCGGAATAAAAGACGTTGCCTTAATTATCAATTTTAATCAATCAAAGTCATCGATGAACCGAAGAAGATGAACATAATGAGAAGGTCTTTGAATTGAAAAATGCATTAATAGATCTTTAGGGTTAGAAAGTGTGACTTATTTTTAGCTTTAGTATACAAATATGCTGCACCTCTTCCATATCTTAATTATTGAAAGTAAATAAACATATTTCTCACAGTTTGTGTTATTGTTGGGGCCCATATTGTTGCACACGAGACCAAAGACAAAAAGTGGTCTCAGTATTACGAAGAGTTATAAAAGAATGGAAAAGCCATTCATAGAAATGGGATGGAGAAAACGGTTAGCAGATCATGTGTAGTGCCCTAACTGTTCAACAGACTTTGATAGTTGGTAGTAAATCACTATAAGAGATTTGTCATATGAACTCACATTAACAATTATTCACTAATCACCACCGTCATCTCCCACAAAAGCTAAATACTTCCGGTGTGTATCTTTTGTACCTGTGATTCGTCACTTTGATAAGTAAGACAAGCAACAAGGCAATCTGTATAATTTATCACTTAATAGGCTTAATCGTTGATATGTATATTTAAAAATAAAAGTTATATTCACTTTTGTTTTAAAAGAAGTCAAGTTTATTTCATTTAAAATTAATTAATACGCCTACATTGGTTTAGTTGTCTACTAGCTGCTTAGATCTACAAACCAACGACCAAATAACTTTAAATAATTTTAGTACATGTATTGCACCTGTAGAGACTCCAAATGTGCCAATGCTATTTAACTTCTGTAGCTCTTTTGCAACAGTGTAAGATCAATGCTTTTGTTCTGGCACGTGCAATTTCATTAGCAGTTTCCGAGTAACAAAAAACGTCTTCAACATTAGACCAGCAGTGCAGTACATCGACTTCAAAGACTGATGACGTGTAATAGTGTCATAATCTAATGTCGCCATTAAAACAAGATTCTTCATAAATTTATATAATTTAGAAATTTCGTACTTTTATCCGCTGTTTATTTTTCTATTTCATAAGGGGGCACTAAAGTCACTTTGCTTAGGGCCTTCAATTATCTAAGGCCGGCCCAGTTCTGGCTTAGATTGCTTTTCCCGATTCCCTTTTTTCATGTCCAATGTCATAAACAAGTGTTTATATGATTTAATCAAAGCTCTGTCTGTCTGTCTGTCTGTCTGTCTGGTAAAAGTTTGTACACCTTATTTCTCAAAAAAAAAAAAAAAAAAAACAATTAGGTTTTTTTTTCTATTTCAAACAAGGGAAATAATTTGTGTTTGACTGAAGTGGTGGTATAAGCTGAGTTATTCCTCATCGTCGCCTGAGTTTTAGTGGATATAGCATGAAAAATAGGACGAGATTATAGAAACAATTGATAACTCTACAATCTTCAATGTTCATAAGCTCTCCACTAGAAAAGTGGTTAACGTGTTGGCTTGAGAAGCCTGAGAAAGCTTGAGCCATGAGTTCAAATTCAGGTCGTTCCTTCAATGCTTTTTTATTGTTAGTGTAGATCTATTACAAATTTAATTACATGACTGATCCAAACTAATTAATACAAGTACGCAGAATGTAATGTTTATTTAAAATTATTTTTTATGTTTTTTTTCTTTCATAAATAAACATTTTACGACTATTCCAAACTGGTCCACAATGTATCAGAAAGCCTCTACATTTGTCCGACTGAGAACCACAAATCTAGACCACAGACCACAGCCTCAGCACTGTTAAACTATTAACAGAGTGAATGCGTTTTATTTTGCTTCTTTTTTTTATAATAGTTAACAGGTCACCTTATGACAGGTCTTAGTTTGCTTTTTTTGAGACTGGTCAGCAGGCCGAATGGTTAAGCGCTTGGCTTCCGAACCTGAGGTTCTGGGTTCGAATTCCGGTGAAGGCTGGAATTTTGAATTTTTAGGGCGTCCCTGAGTCCACCCAACTCTAATGGGTACCTGACTTTAGTTGGGGAAAGTAAAGGCGGTTGGTCGTTGTGCTGGCCACATAGCACCCTGCTCGTTAACCGTTGGCCAAAGAAACAGATGACCTTTACATCATCTGTCCCATAGATCGCGAGGTCTGAATGGGACACTTTACTTTTTTTTTTACTAGCAGGTCATCGTGGGGTGTCCCACTAGCCGTTGTTATCCTGTTTCTAGTCTCTCCCTTTTTGATGTCATAATTAGTCTCTAGCAAATTTTAGTTGGCTATACGTAAACAATAAATGTGTACAATTGGCAGGAACCTTTAGTAGAGAGAGAGAGAGAGATGCGCTCTGTGGAAGGACTAGCAAGATAGGAGAAGTACAATCAAGGTAATTGAATTGAAATAGCCAAACAAAAAAACAAAACAATAGATTTAGTTCAGTCCTTACTTCAGTACTACGACACAGTTCTCTTGTACTTTGATAGTCCATTCACAGTCCAAGTTGCTGTAATAGTTGCCTGGGTAGTTTGGACTTGTGAAACTACCAGAAGAGTCTGTTAGGACATCTCCACAAGCTGTAACAAATACAAGCATGGTGCCAGTGTTTACGACAATATCAAGATACTAAAGTAACTTTGTACTAAATGTAGCTGAACAGTATGGCACATCCCGTTGAATTGTCGTATAGACATATTGTGTTGCATACTCATGATACATGTAGGCGAATTTACTTCAGGCGCCATTAAAATCGTGTTTAAAACGTGGAAAGTTATCTATCTATCTATCTATCTATCTATCTATCTATCTATCTATCTATC
>JADKLZ010001913.1:2765404-2808390 GCA_021533235.1 Biomphalaria straminea
CACGTGCCTTGGGCGCTCCGCCAAAGCCACAATCATGCTCACCAATCAGCCTCAGGAGGAAAACACTACTCATCCAGTCGCCCCAACTACTCTCCCGGACAATCCCCAAGTTTTCACCCAGGTGACTACTTGTGCGGGGGCGGGAAGTAGACCACTGATAGACTCGGACAGATCCTCCCCTGACATGGCTACCCCTATTTTTCAGATTTTTTTTTTTTTAATGCTGTGATAACAACTGATCCCAAAGTTTGAGCGATATCAGTCTGCTCGCACTTTATGGATCTTCTGCGATAGATCCATCTTGGCGGGGGCGTATGTGACAAGTCGAAAACTCGCTGTCAGATTCGCTCACTCTTATCACAGCATTAATTATTATTTATCTTTATTTGTTTATTTTATTTTAATTATTTCCCCCTTTCTATGCCCCTTTCTCTTCGCAAAACCGCACCTAGTTCCTATTTACGCTAAACAAAGTCTAGCGCATGGACCATGACTGTCGCCACTCCTCGCTTATCTCCCTTTGACCGGGGAAGAGATCAAACAGGCAATCGCCTTGAGGGCCGGATGCCCATCCCTCCCAGTTGATACTATATGGGCAGGAATGTAATGTATTACTCCTCCCGCCTCAACACGTGTCTCTCTCTCCTTGATCAAAGAGATCATTCGACGCCACACGTCTATCGACCCTCCAAGGTGTGTCCGCACATCTCAGGCCTCTTTCCAATATGTGAAATATTCGTCTCGAGCCGACCACGTGAGAGACAATCCCTATCTTGTCACATTTCCTGTTTCCGGTCTTGTTCCGACCTTTATAAGATAGGATATTTCAAACTGGTCTCTCTCGCTCATTTCTCTCTCACTGGAACACGAGTCTGGACCATTTCATTTATTTTTACTCCTAGAGGATTATCTGTGGTGAGTTAATCACGCCGAACTTAGTCACAAGTTCCACATAACCAGCTTGTGTGTATATTTCATTCTGGATATTATCCTCTGTATTTTATTTAATTCATTTATATTTTAATTTGTGCATTGTGTATTTCTCACTGTCGTAAGTAGGAAACTTAACCATTGCATATGTATATATTTATATATCACGTTTACCTATGTCGGCAATATTATTGCCACGTTGCTCAATTGACAATTGACGCAACCTTGTACATTAATGTACATCTTAGTTTATTTTCTTTATCTCGGCTGGTCGCCTTGAAGAGATATAAGAAACATCTCTCATTTTAATCATTTTGCTTTTGCAAGAGTTGTTCCCTCCCCTTGAACGGACAATCGTTGTTCACGTCATGGCCCCGGCCGTGTGTAGACAATAGCGTCACGGTCATTGACCACCAGCGTCCAATTCTCTCCCCCTCTCCCCCCCCCTTTTATGCTCTTTCTACTTGTATTTTATTGAGATTCTTATTCCCCCTTTATGTACATACATATATATATATTGCTTTTTCCCCTCTTATGTACATTTTATTATTACTAGCAGCCCTCTAGTTATTTTTCCGATCCCATTTGTCATCATTTTCCCCATTGTGCACTAAAGCAATTTTATCAATCTGACGTATGCACCTCAGTCGAGGGCATCGACAAGATGCATGAGAGACATGTCATAACTTGTCCTTATTTATCCGCAGCCTCCCTCAGGTGTCTGCCTATTTGCTACCTACTAGGACCTGCCTACTTGCCTATCCAGCATTGCCTATTTACTACCTCCTAGGACCTGCCTACTTGCCTATGTGTATTGACACATCTGCCCATTTAGAGCTGTCCAGCATTGCCTAATTGCATTTGGCCCACTCTGCCAACTTGCCTATTTGGTACTTCGCTTGCTCACTTGGATCCACTACGAGTATCACGTACTATTAAGTGCTTTTCAGCGCTGAAAGTCACTACTCATCGTCCACTTGGCGCTATCGGCTAAAGCCTGCCTATTTGACAGTCCGCCTGTCAGCCCATTAGGTACGACGTCCCTATAGATCCGTTCTGTGCGAGACGTCATAGCTCTGCCAACTCACTGGACTTATCCTGCGCCCGACGCTGCCCACGACAGATCCGCTCTGCCCGCAGTACACTTGTGCCTACGGTAACCGGCCACCCGCCTTACTGTGCCCACTACAGATATTGGAACTTTTGGACTGAACCTCCACAAGGACTATATCATCGGCGTCCCTCTACCCAGCTAGAAACGCCACTTCAAGCCAGGATACAGGCAACTACGATTCATCCAAGACAAGAAAATAGCTAAGTACCAAGGACAAAGTGACACATTCTCTCATTACGTGCATAAGTGATGATCAAACATAACATCGTTTAGAGTTAGATACAAACCCTCCCCCTTTTTATTATTCTATGTAAATATTTATGTAAATAAATATTCTTTATATTTTATCAAGTTGTATCTCTCTTAATTGCTTGTCTAGTTGCGTGTCTGCTCCCGATTTGTCTGCTGAGGGGTCAGTGTGTGATATCTTCAAAAATAATCATCCCCTAGACACCAAACAAGCTAAATACACATCACACGCGGCGACCCGTCACACTCACAACAAAATACCATGGGCGTAGCTAGAAATCAGCCATCATTTGGGGAACTGGAGGACTTGATCTAATAGGGGCATTTTTCGTAATATTTAACGTAGAAAGCACTCATTTGAGAGCCCCCCCTCAAGTGGATCCCGGGGGGGGGATTTCCCCCTCCCTCCTCCACACAAGCTACAAACTATGCTTCAAGTAGGGGCGTAGCTAGGAAATTTTCATCACTTGGGGGCCCGGGTGTCATCACCACGTTGTGGGCCCTTGCATTAGCGCAGTAATTGATATTTAATGTAAACAATACTCATTTGGAGGCCCCTCTCAAGTGGGGGCCCGGGGGGATTTTCAAATTCTATCCCCCTCCTCCACCACCCTAGCTACGCCACTGGCTTCAAGACAAATATTTACAACTGGAAGAGTATCATGTAGATGAAGTCTTATTTTGAAACTGACGCTACCATAGTATAGAACGTTTAGAGTTAAGATAGTCACTTTCTCACATTTTTGGCTCTTATATCTATGTATAATATTTAAAAATCAACAACTAAACATATTGACTTTCATCATAGTTTTGTTTCGTTTAATAGGCTATATATAAAACAACAACAACAAATCATATGTTTACAATTGTAACATTATTAGAACCATCAAAGTAAAGACAAAACAATATTTAGTTTTATATTTTATATATAAGGATTGTCGTCGAGTCCGAAGATTGGTGAGGAATGCTGTGTAATAATAATACAGCAATGTCTTTTGAATCTGAAGATTAAGACAAGGGCGAAGTAATTTATGTGGCAAAACAGACCGAGCTCTGACCTATAGGCCTACAGCTTGTCGAGACCAACACGTACATTTTACATACAAAGCCGTTTTCAGCCAGGATTTATGAATGTATTTTAATGAGTTTGAATTACACTTTGTAAAAAATAAAATGTATTAATAATAAAAAGTAAACATTAAATTAAAAAAAAAAACGACAATGACATGATATTCCATCACAGAGTTGAGAAATGTCATATGACTTTCTTACTTTTGTTGCTTTGGTTCATGCTCCATGCCAGATAAGATTTGTAGATGCGCATTTCTTCTTTATGCAAATTATGTTCCATTATAATAAGCCTACATAAATAACTTAAAGCAACCCGTAAATCTTCCCCCAGATACCCCCCTCCATTGGTTTAGAATTGAGATTGGACCATAGCGCTCAGAGCTTGCTATAAGCATTAAAAAGTGGGCTACATATCTACAAGCTATATGAGCTTATTTATTTATGATATTATTCACATTATATACAAATCCAAAGGTTTGTGAAAACCATAAACTTGTTTTTTTACAATAATCAAAAATATATAGTATATGACGCATATATTTTCAGTATTACATACGTACGGCCACAAACAGTATATCAGTCAGCCATTAACTACCTAGGCAAAGCAAAATCGATAATTACATTAGTTTCATATTCCTTGCCTACAGATGATGTAGTTATTTTATAGCATATCACTTGACAAGAAAAAATTTAAAACTAAAACACTTAATCCAACGGGCCCTCCAAGCATCTTTGCAATACTTAGACAACGTCGCCTGCGCTGAGTTAGTGATGTCCAGCTTGACCACTTCGTTAGAGGCACCACTTCCCTCATTCACTAACGCCATCTTTTATGGACAACTCGCAATTGGGTCAAATAAAACTGGTCGTTCCCGCCTCTTATAGGTGCATGTAATCAAACGGGACCTTTAAACAGTGGGTACGGACCTTGACCACTGGAAAAAACATAGTCCCCAGACCTCATAATGTGGTGAGGTGACCAGGATGGTTATGGATCTCAGCTACTGAAGAAAAGCGTGACAGACGAAAAATAGATTGCTCCTTTACCGCTAAAGAAAATGACACCGTAGCCTGCTAAGCCCTGCTATAAATTTTGACAGGAATTTTTCCCGTATAGAGCTCCATAGTTACATGAGTGTTCTACGAGATATACCATAGACGTTCTACGACTGCAGCAGGTCAATACACAAACCCTCAATCCTATAGGGCTACAAGTAAAGAGGTTGATAACAGAATTACATGCACTTAACATTTTTGTTATAGTAAAATTAAATAGATAAACTTCATTCTGTATTTCAATTTTCTATTTCTGCTTATCCTAAAGTTTATGTCGCTTCTCTCAGTGGCAACACATCGTAAACATGGGGAGCTAACTCCTGGACATCGTTGATATGGGGAGCTAACTCCTGGACATCGTCGATATGGGGAGCTAACTCCTGAATATCGTAGACATGGGGAGCTAACTCCTGGACATCTTTAAGCTTTGAGTAGCTGTTAATCTCATCCCTATGTCTCTTTTTAGTTTGATCTATTACGTCATTTACTTCATTTTCAATGCCACTGCTATTACTCTCTAAAACGAAATAGTTGACAGACGTATCGCTAGAGCTTATGCAACCATTATAGGGGTTAGAGCTAGTAGAGGCTAAACAGTAATTATCTTGAGGATTTTCAACCACCTTGGCCTTTTCGTAGGACGCGTGATTTTTCTGTGATGGCAAACTGTTTACATTCGATAATACGCCATATGAATCGTTTATCTGCCTCGATATCTCGCCAAGTTTTGCATATCCCTTACTTGGTAACGTGAAAGTGCTGCTCTCTGAATCCTGAGTTTTCGAGCAATCACTCTCTAAAACAAAATAGTTGGCGGACGAATCATTCTCCAGTGTTGAAGTTTGAATATCTCCTTGATTACTGGATATCGTTCCTTGAGTTGTCTGCATTGATTTAGCCATTTCGTATGGCGCATTTGTTTTATTCGCTTGCACTTTGTTAGAGTTAGATAACATTCCGTACTCGTCATTGGTCTGTCTTTCTATCTGGCCAAGTTTGGAGTAGTCTTGACTTGAGGTGGTGATGTCATCTGATGAATTGATATCTTGAACCTTATTTGTATTTTGTAGCATTTCCCTTTCTTCTAAGACAAAGTAGCTTCCAGCATCGTCTTTATCTGTAGTGTAGGTCTTATCAGAGTTGGAGTCTTTCTCCAAAAGAAAATATTGTCCTGCAGTGTTAATATCACTGCTATTGTCTCCTTCAAAATGATTGGCTGACACTAACAATGATCTCTTGTCATTGAAGAGTTTTTTTTGACTTGTGTCTGATCCTAATGTAGAGATTCGATGGTAATGATCGGACTGATCGCTAGTTTCATTGATCTGCTGATAGATATTGGATGGAAGTTCAGAGTCAATCATTGTTTTGTCGTAGTTGTCTTGAGTAAATTTTATTGGCTCTGAGTTCGTGTCCACAGCTTTACGCAATTTTCGTCGAACACAAATGATTAATATTATAATTACTATGATTAAAACAATGCCGACAGAGACAATTATACCTATAAGTAATTGCGTTGTTTCGTTCCTGGCATTCTTCTGTGAATCTTGTGTTGGTTTACTTGTAGGTAATGATATCATTTCGTTCTTATTATTATTACTATTTGGTGAATCTGTTTTGTTACTTGAAGTGTCATACGTAGTAAAGTTTGTTGTTTTCGTACTGGTCGAGATTCCTGCTGACGATGTAGAAATTTTAATGTTTACATTTGCAGGTAATGTTGTCCTAGGAGTCGATTTTGCGTCACACAGAGTGCAATTGAATACATTTAAGGTTACATTAAAATTATTAGGTGTAGGTGAAGGTATACAAGTCACATTTACGTCATAACTACTCCCATCTATCGTTTTATATGTGCAGTTTTCGCTTTCCCAAATATCATTTTCTAGTTTTAAACATAAAGGTTGAGCTAAATAGTAGTTCAAGCATTCAGTTTGTGAAGTAAATTTTGAGTTCTCATAAAGTTCAAAGCATTCACAAGTGTAAAAAGGCTCCCTTCCTCGTCCATTATTATTTTCTATACGAGAAAATATAAATGTTTTCCTAGAAAGAAGAAATATGAAAATTGTATTTATTGTATGCCTTAAATTTAATATTGATTATAATATATGGTATGTTATTAGTTTCAAACAGTATAAATCAAAGTATTTGATCCAGTATAGACCTCTTAACATGGTACATTTATTTTAAAGAATACGATTTTTTTAATTAAATATTTTTAGGGATATTTAGAAATTACAATTCTCTAATGTTAAGTTAACACATTTTGTGTGGGGGAAATAAAGGGTTCTTTACTACAATAATACCCCAATAACGATCAATAATTAAGCAGTCTTATTCTTAGTCTGACAAGGCCGATTAAAAACTTTGAAATAAAAAATATAAAAAAATCTATGATAGTAACTACTTACAACGTCCGGAATAATATGAAGTTTAATAATTTAGAGTCCAAATTATTTTTAAAAAATCTAATTGTGTTCATCTTCTGTTTAACTAATGAATGATGCAAAAAGGGTAACAACTTATATTTTCTAACAATGCGGTGCACGTGAAAAATCAACGTTACTTTTGGCTGCTCAATTATATAGAAATAATGGGTGGACTTTTGGTGGACTCCGTAGTTCTAAAAGAAAATAGGATTTCAGACTAAATATCTTCAGTTTGGAAGCCAAATCTCTTCGACTTGAAATAGTTGTATAGTAGAGTCCTATATATGGCACAGCTCATCCGATTCTCCTTCAGTAAACAGGTCGCTTTTTTGTTTATAACTCATTTGTTTTTATGTTTAAAGCTAAAAAGGACGTATCAGGACTGCAAATGTCCAATTTTAGATAAGTTCCTTTATTTTTGTTCCACTTTTCCAAAGCAGAGGGCAGTTTATGAGATTCTCAGAAACCATGTATGTAAATCTATGTTTTAACCTTACCAGGCAATTCTCCTACCCATAATGCCATATAAGGGATGAATAAATATTTATTAGACATAAATTATTAGCAATTACATAGTGTTGTTTCTTGACTGTGTTCACCGTGCGCTAAAGGAGACAGCACAAAAACTGCGTGCAGTATAGGAGCATGGAGTGACTTACTATATTTTTAAAATAAAATCTTTACTATGAGTGGTAATTAAAAAAAAACACAGAATAAGAATCTGCTTTCAGTTTTTTTGTAAGTTAAACCTTGATGAAATAAAAAAAAAAAAATTTGACCTAGTTCGTAGAGTCGGTGTACCATATAAGACTCTACTTATGTACTACAAGAAATATTTACTAAGCTTTACCTCTACACATATTTACCTTTGTGTATTATTTGAATCATTATTGCTAGATGCAGTTTCAGCGTTACTTTGTAACAGAATGACAGCACACAGACACAGACACACTTTGTGATCCATGTTTTTGTTTTTCTAAAAAAAAAGCGTATATGAGGGAAAAAACTGCACATTTAAAGCTATATATCTCAATAATGTAATAAGCATTTGCCCTTTTCTATATCGAAAACAATTATTTAATTACCACAAGTTAATTAAACAATATCCATATCACATGATCTTAGGGGCTCGCCAAGACCTTCCTTCAGGGAACAGTACCAGGAAAAAGAAGAAGAGGCTGATAGAGAAAGCGATGGGAGGACAACATAAAAGAATGGACGGGCATGCAATTGAATGAAGTTCTAACTAAGGATAAGGACAGAGAGAAATGGAGAAGGATGGTCGACAAATCTTGCTTGGTGCCCCAACTTCCAACAGACTAAGGAATAGGTAAAGGTAAAATGTAAACTTATTAATTAATAGTTTAGTTATTCGACAGAGTGTCTTAATATAAGCTTCATTACCAAAAAAAAATGAAAATTTTTTATTACAATAGTTATTTGTCTTGGCGTGTAAAACAGTCGTGGTAAAAAGAATAGTTAACAAGATAGTATAGATTAATGGGAGGTCTCTAGACATTGTGAAATACAAAGGATGAACAACATATTTAGGAGATATAGAGAACTGAAGATCCTCTTCGGTCAAAAAGAATATAGAACAGTGATGAACAAAGAGAAGATAAATACAAGAAAATATGCAATTCCGAAATATTTAGAATTTATTCATTGACATAGCAACCATAAAAGTAAATACACGTACTTAATTCTCTTACCTTCAGTAGTTTCGTGTGTTCCATTGGAACGGTGTGCTGCTATATATTTTAGTACAACTTTAAAATTTATAAAGTATGACATCTAAATAGATTGAAGCCTATATGTATAACTACAAAACTATACTGTTGTATGTAACAAGGAAGTAAATTTGTGTCTAAAAATATTGCAAAATCGTGAAATCACTCATGCGGCAACTACTTTAGAAATTCCACAGGTAAAAATAATATACAATACTAATAAATACATCATAGTTTGTAAACTTTGTTTTGGTACAAACTATATGATTTGTAGTCAAAATTGTCTTTGTTTTTTTAAACAGAGCAGTTACCTATTTTTTATTCCACTTGACTGATTTGGTGTTATAAGTTAAATTCGTCCCCTTTAAACTTTGTAGAAAGGTAACTAACAATTGATAACTTTAAAATCTTCTACTTTTCATAAGCACTTTACCAGCAGAATATGGATATATATACTAGAGGTCGCTTGATCCCTGGAGTACAATAACAATTAAATTAAAGCTTTCATGCTTTAGCATGCTCAGAGCACTATGGTCCAAGTTCATTTGTAGACCAGTAGGAGTTGGGGGGATCTGGGTTTTCATTGCTTCCTTTAAACGTAAACACAAAGCTGCTCGAGATGGGTATCAAACAAAGGTAGCCAAGCACGTTCAAGAGTACTTCGCCTCTTGACCATCCTTCCCACAATTAACCCTTTTTTATCCCCATTCCGAACTGGTATTGAGAAAGGTAAAAATATGATATTGCACTACAAAATATTTTTAAATACTTTTTTTTTTATCAGACTCACAGAATGACTTAATATAAGCTTTGTAATAAAAACATATTTAGAAACAAAAATGAAAGTACAAATCTTAGATCTATATCAAGTCCCTCTTTGTGTCTGCCTGTCTGTCTGTTTAATAATTAAATCTTATAAGTTTTTTTTTCTTAAGTATTTTTAGCGGCCCCCGTAAGGGGAAAATGCCGCTATTAGGTTTGTGCAAAATGTCCGTCTGTCGGTCTGTCCGTCTGTCACACTCAGGGCGCCAAAACTAGAAGAGATACGAAAAATATTTTTTCACCATTAAATGCGGCTTGAAAAGTTTATGTGCAACGGCTACTTTTAGTTTTCTAAAAGCAAACCGTTTAATTTATAAAATTAATTATGCAAGCGATTTTTTAATAACAAACACCAATTCTGAAACAATTACGTAAATGTAAGGGAGGAAATGTTACTAGAAAAAATGATCATGCCATCTAGAGATCACGCACATTTTTTAAAATGAATTTCTGTCTGTCTGTCCGTCTGTCCGTCTGTCAGACTCAGAGCGCCAAAACTAGAAGAGATACGAAAAATATTATTTCACCATTAAATGCGGCTTGAAAAGTGTAGGTGCAACGGCTACTTTTAGTTTTCTTAAAGCACACCGTTTAATTTATAAAATTAATTATGCAAGCGATTTTTTAATAAAACAAGATTACAAAGAGAGTTTGTGTGATACACAAACTCTCTTTGTCGCTGCTCAAAGTTCATTTTAAAAAAAGTATATCAAAGATAAACGACAGAAATATACATCTTCCGTGCTTTGATCTCTCAACGGGGGCCGCCTCTGAGTTTGTGTATCACACAAACTCTCTTTGTCGCTGCTAAAAGTTCATTTTAAAAAAGTATATCAAAGATAAACGACAGAAATATACATCTTCCGTGCTTTGATCTCTTAACAGGGGCCGCCTCTGAGTTTGTGTATCACACAAACTTTCTTTGTCGCTGCTAAAAATTATATCAAAGATAAACAACAGATCTTATTTAGTGCCCCAGCGGATAAAATATACATCTTCCGTGCTTTGATCTCTCAACGTTGGCCTTGTAAAGCCGATGTTCAAGGCAACTGCCACACCTCTTTTATGAGTTGATTACTTTACGAGTAAATACTGGTATGTTACTCGTATGTTGGAACAAAGAAAAATGTGCAAACTTATGCAGTATATTAGATTATTAATTGTCTTAAAGTAGGTTTCATTTATATTGCATACTAATTAGGTTTTTTCTCTTTAAATGCTGTTTGCATAAAGTATTTTTAAAAATTAGATTTTGAGCTTTTAGAAAAAAAAAAAGTAGCCGTTGCATCAGAACTTTGAATGCTCTATATTATCGTGATGTCAGATTTTCATTTTCTCTTCTACTTTCTGAGCACTAAACGGGACGGACGGACGGACGGACGGACGGACGGACAGACAGACAGACAGACAGACAGACAGACAGACAGACGGACAGACAAGCCACACAAAACTAATTGCGTCTTTTCCCCTTTCGGGGGCCGCTAAAAAGACCAATTCTAAAACAATTACGTAAATGTAAGGGAGGAAATGTTACTATAAGAAATGCCCATGAGACCCAGATATCACGCATATTTTTTAAAATGAACTTTTAGCAGCGGCTTTCGTGTACTAGCGTAAAGCCCGGAAATGACATGGTTCTAAACTAATTTCTTAAATTTAAAAAAAATCAGATTAAAAAAAAAATTGTTTAGTGCCCCCATTAAAATGAAATAAACATATTATTGTGCGTTTTGTCTGTTGGTTGGTCTGTCCGTCACGGTTAGATAAAAAAAACACTAAAGGCTTTTGAAAATATGATTTAACCTTTACTGTTCTTTCAGAAATAGTTTAAGGATGGGAGCATACAGGAATTGAGCCAGGGACCAACGATAAATCCGAAATAAAGTATAGTGCGCAAACATCAAGATAAGGCAGGTTTATACCCTGTTCGCCATCCTCCGTCGTCCAGAGAGAGGTTAATTATTTTCAAGTTAGAAGGAACATCCGAAACATCTTGCGAATAGGCGGATCTGAAAGGGATCCGACTCCAACGGGGCCGCCTCTGAGTTTGTGTATCACACAAACTCTTTTTGTAATCTTGTTTAATGTTTTTCTTGTATTTACATTATTTTTTTAAAGGGTGATTTTGAGAAACTGAGTATACCGACTTTTATAGTTTAGGTTTGGATTAGTGCAGATATTATTAAAATATATATCAGTAGAACTGGAGGCTCGGTGGCTGAGCGGGGTTTTTAATTTTTGGATATTTGAGTCCACCCAGCTGTAGCTGTGCTGGCCATATGACACCCACGTAAACCGTATGCCACAGAAACAGATGACCTTTACATGCCCCACAAGGTCTGTAAGGGGAACTTTACTTCGATTAAAAGAACTAAAATATTAATGTGATACAACATTAAAGTGATTAGACGTCTAATAAAATAAAAACATACACTCATTTTTAGATAGCTCTTAGACTGTGCGGCAGTTTTTGTTTAAAACTTCACTTTTTTAAGGGTAAAACATTTTACAAATATTTTTCTAAACTTATAAGATCCATCCAAACATATGAGCACCTAAATAGTGACATATGTTACATTTATATGTGTGTTTATGTTTATGTATGTTGTGTGTGTGTGTGTTTGTTTTTCTTGTAGTCTCCCTTGTTCTGTGTCCAGTCAGTTCACGTGTTCACGTTTTTCTGTTAATTGTGTCAGTCAGGGACGGACTGGGAATCAAAATCGGCCCGGGCATTACCATATAAACCGGCCTACAAATGTCATATATTTTCGGTGGGGGGATTTTTACCCCACTCCTCAACTTATATATATATATATATATATATATATGTATGTGTGCGTGTGCGTATGTGATTAATCTTCATTACATTCTGATCTTTCATTCTTTCAAACTTTTTTCCTACTCTTGAAAACTCTAGACAAATGGTGCACGAAATCCGGCTCGCGACGTTGTTCCATCCTGACGGGGAAACATCGGCACAAAGTGTAGAAATCTCCCTTCCAAACGAAAAAAAGAATGAAAAAATGTATCTGTGCCTACATTTTGGTCTTCACTTTTCTCTGATGTATTGGTATCATGATCTTTAACATTTGTATCTTTATGTAATGGGACTCTGAATGTAGAATCTACCTTGAAAACTAAACATATCTTTTTGTTGAACATGAATATAAGCCAGTGGAGTCACTAGGCAAGTGCGGGGGTGCGGTCCGCACCGGGTGACACCCATCCCAGTGACGCCACTGATATAAGCCATGATTTTTTTTTCATAAAGATAGCCAAATCTGTTAAGGTGTGTGTTTGTAGATAGTTGTCTTGATCCTGGCAATTCAATGCGAGCTCGTGAACACACAATAACAGATAAATGCTGAATAGACTTGACAACTCAAGGTTATTACTTTAACTATTTAATAATTACTCAAAAGGACACAGTCTACGTCGTTCATTCGCCTCATTCATTAATCCTAATTCTACTCTAAGAAGACCGCCATGTTCATCCTTCTTGTCGCCCTAAGTCTACTACGTCACTAGTCTGTCTCTCTACGTCACTACTTTTACTGTCGCTAAAACTATACACAAAATATATTTAACTAACTAAACCAGTATAATCTCTAACCATAACAGTAGCGAATAAAAGATTGTCAAACTACGCATTGAGGTTGGAGGATCCATGGGAATATTTACCAAAACGAGACCACCAAATGTGTCGTTGGTAAAGTTTCTTTACAATGTTAGGTACATTTTAAGTAGAGAAATAAAGCTAATATCTGGTCATATTTACTACGGTATAGTTGTCAAAGTTATTTATAGCTTATAAAACTATAGTTTTGTGGATGTTCAGTACAAAAGAATAGCTTTAAATCTATACCAAGATCAAGTTGATTACAATACGGTTTCCATTCTCCAGAATACTTTAAAAGTAGCGTTATAAGCAAAAACTCTATTCTTTGCTTGTACCCCACTAATTAAAAGTCAAATTATAGTCATAAAATATTAGATATTTAAAAGTTTTATTAAAAATTTGCATACTACATACATTTTTCTAAAGGAATATGAGAAAAAAAAATTGATATTTTTTGGCAAAATCGATAACGTTCTCATTGTGCAGCCCCCTAATCTCTATTAAGTATTGTTAAAGAGCTCATTGTCGCGCCTTGCTGCGTAATATCAATGCTTTTTAACTTAACCTATCTCATCCCTCTTTTACGTTAACTTTCAATGGAACCATCAAAAGACGGTGGAGGAAAGGAGCAAAACAAAAAAATGGTGGCATATATCAAAGGTCCATGCAGACCAGCAAAATGATTAGGCCTAACACAAGCTCGAAGACATCAAAGTTATGTTGAATTCCATGCCGCTCGATGCATAGCAGAAAGTACGGTTTTGCAAATTATGTTAATACGTACAATGTATAGTTGTTGTTTTTTTTTGACATTCTTGTTTGAATTTCAAAAAAAATTAATTGTAATTATAATTTAAAAAAAAAATAAGAAGAAAACTTGTTCGGACCTTTGTGTCTTGCTGCTATAACTTTTTTAAAAAGTTGTCTGCATAGAATATTTTTTCTTTGGTCGCGACCAGACCGGCCCATTTGGTACCGGCCCACCGGGCATTTGCCCGTTTGCCCATATAGCCAGTCCGCCCCTGGTGTCAGTAGTGTGTCGTAGACTGATGATTGTAGTATTTGTTCACGTTAATAAAATGAAGTAACCTGTACAGTCTTATTAGTGTATTGTGATATAACAACATATTTCTTAATGTTTGAATTAGGGGTTCATATCAGGTGGCCGAGCCTCGCTCGGTTAAATAAATGCCCTGCCCAGCCTAACTGTCGGACAATAAGAAGTTCATACCGGCTTTTTCCATCCATCCATCCCAGTGGTGCTACAGCCCGTGGTCTGCTTTTACACATCCCTTCATTCCTAAACGCGTTCTTGTTTGCAAAGAAATATTGTAGTGTAGGCTACTACTATAAGCATAGTGACGTAAGAAGTGTTTTTCCCGTTCACGTCATGGAAAATTTTCATTCATAAAACCTTAGAGCCAAAATTAATTTATCGAATTTTCATATCGAAATAACGGTCGAACTCGAGTTTTTCCGATGTGGCCAATGAGTTGAGAATTTTTTTTCTCACTAATACTCACATCCCTTGAAATTTTAAAGAAAATCGTTAGAGCCGTTTTCGAAATAAATATATATATATATATAAATAAATCTAATAGCCTATATTAAAGGATAAGTAAGGCGTATGTATGTATGTATGTATGTATGTATGAGCCGAATGGAAATCAAAGCCGCTTGACCAATGTTGATAAAACTTGGCAGAAATGTTCCTTGCGTACTAACGTAGGCCGTAGTGTATATATTGTATTCCTAAAAAAAACCTTAAGACCCAAAAAAAAAAATAAAGTTGACCAACTCTATTACAACTATACTATTTTATGGACCTAGGCTTTGTTTAAAATGTTGACATGAGAAAAAGATCGAAAGGATTTAGATCTAGATCTAATTTTAAGAAATACACTTTGCACTTATAGGTTTTTACTTTGACGCATGAAAATACAAAATATAGTCTAATGATTTTATTATTTAACAAAATTAAGCTTCAAATTTGTGTTTCAAAAGGCTTTTTACATAAGTTCGTTCTTTATATCAGCAAGCGTAGATATCCTTACGCACATTCGTTCATTAGACATTTCACGAAATGTTACACATGGCTCTATTCCTAGCACAGCGAACGTGAATTGAGGTCACGTCCCTAGGTCTAAAACTGTAAGCTGATAGAACTTCTCTTCGCAACGATAGTTTTATACTTTAGCACATGAACACACTTATTATAGTCCATTCATTTCATATTTTAATCAAATTAACATTGAAATTTGTTTTTCGAAAGCATTTTTCATGCGTTCGTTCGCGAAGCCGTGTTTAGATATATTCTAATAGTTACATTCATAGCGTACATCTAATTAAAAAGGTCACGCAATGAACTCTATCCAAGCCAATATTTAACTCTAGATTACTGTATAGTTTAGATTTATATCTAGATCTATATTTAACTCAAGATCTACCTAATTCTTTAACACATGAACATACTGGTACAAAATTAAGTCTATTTATTTCTAATTTTAATCAAATATAGATCTATGTAGGCCTACAAGCAAATGTTTTTATTTGAAAATATGGACTTAAGTCGATCAGCAATTTTAAAAGCTTTATTCATACTATTTTACATTTACGCATTCCTTAACTTATAATATTATTATTTCGTTTAATTGTTTACATAACACTCTCAGCTCTCAGTGATATACAGTTAAAGGCCCGCGGGCCGAGGGTAAAATATGTCTAGTATATATATATACAAGAATTGCTCGCTTAATAGTATAATCTGCCGCCGAGGACAAACGCAGACGACGAAAAGAAAATCTAAACCGACCACCTGCGGACAATGGTTTTGCTTGCCCTGGATGTGGCAAAATATGTAGGTCACAGCTGGGACTGCACAGCCACGGGAAACACTGTATTCCTCACTAATCTTCGGACTCGAAGACAAGCCTATTATTATTATTAGTATAGGATTTATTGCCCCTTAAGTTCCGAATACAGGAAAAATTGCTTGGACCCAGTTGGGTACATAAGCATGACCCATAAGATAAATAAATATCTATAGGCTAAATTCAAGACTCAAAATAATTTCCAGCGATTGTATCTCATGGCATATATTTATGTAGTTCAGTCAGCGCATTAGATTATTACCGTAATATAATTTTCGAAAGTTATTTCGTTTTTGTTTTTAGTACAATGTGCAACCAACAGATGCAGTATGCAATGGATCATCTCATAAAAATAAGATGAATGCCTGGGCATTAGCTGTGATCGGAACTCGGATCGATTTCGCCAACACATCATCCCCCCTCCCTCTCCAGGCAGCTAACGTATCCAAAGAATAGCATGTGCCGATACAGTTTGTGATCAGCAGCGTCGCAAGTTCTAGTGATAAGGTGTAGAAGTGTGTCCTGCAAACTGCTTTTTTCCTAAGGGTTGACTCTCGAAGCATTCCCCATGTGTGGGTATGGCCACAAGGTAAACGACGTTTCACTTCAGTTTTCTTTTTCCTAAACGGGTAGCCTACCAAGGTAAACATTCTGCCCAAAACTTGTTGGCTCATCAACTTCACTCCTTCTCTTGTCAGTGATATATGAGCCACACGTGAAAGCCATTGGTTGGATTTGTTGTCATAAACTATTTGAGCCTTCGAGAATAACAATGACAATTACATAAAAAGAACAGATGATACAAGAAATAAATTGATGAAGAATAATTTATGTAAATACGAATGTAAAACACTATTAGTAGAGTATTTTACATAATAATGATCAAGACGACTGGTGTTGTTTCTCTTTTTTTTTTCTTTACATGTATTTCGAAAATTAATACATAAATATATACAATGTACATAGATATATTTAAAAATATAATGTTTGTATAATTTAAAAGACACATTAATGACTCGTTGGAAATAAGTAAAAAAAAAAAAACTACAGTTTAGTCCCTCTTTTTACATTGCTTATCTCTTTCCCTAAATTTGACCTCTCCCATCCACTCCCACTCTATATTATATAACATTCACACTCGCTTTTACTCCAAATCTCAATCTGAATATTCTATACCTTTCTCTCTTTCTCTCTTTATCTCTGTTCATGTTGTCCTCCTATTTAATAGTTATGTAGGTCGTAGATAGGACTTCGTAGCTAGATGAAATACTGCACTCCTCCTTAATCACTGGAGGCGAGGTGGCTGAGTGTTTAAGCGATTGGCTTCCAAACTGAGGGGTACCGGCTTCGAATCCTGGTGAAGAATGGGATATTTAGCATGCACCCAGTACTAATGAGTACCTAACACTAGAAGGAAAAGAAAAGTCGGTTGGTCGTTGTAATGGCTACGTGACACCCTCGTAAGACGTGTGCCACAGAAACAGATGACCTTTAAGTCATCTGTCCCATAGAAGTCATTAAAATTGCTAATTAATATAACATCACATAAAAAGATAGTACGGGATTTTTATCACGAACTGTCAGATTCCTTTTGTCCATGTAGGTTGCAATCTTGGAGTCTCCTTTGACTCAACTTTTTTTTTTAAAACCACATTTAAATCAGCTTCGCAAAGGTCTCTATCTGCAAGAGCACCATTTAATACAGATAACTTCCATTCAACGCGCGATATAAAAGGTATTGTCAACTTTCATTTAATAAACATGTAATAATTGGGCGAATTAAAAAAAAAAAACGGAAGTTCCATTTTTTATAATTATTTTTTTTTATCGAAGAATCACTAGCATATAAATAAAAATGTAAATCTATCTCTAACTCTTGAAAAAAAAATCAAAAGCGATATTTTAAAATTTGATCTTGATTTCGTATGTAGTAAATAATGAATAAAATACAAAGCCGAATTTATTTTCTAATTTTCTAATAAAAAATCTTAATTTTCACTTATATTATCTTTATCCACTGGGACCCTCACTATCCGTTTGCATAGGGCCCCGCAATTGTTAGGGCTGGCCCCTTTAATATCACTCAGAATGTTTCTTTCTCATAAGTTACGAATTGCGGGAGGGGTGTTATTGCAAAGATCATGGGTTTGAAACTCGCTCCCCATTGATCTCAGATAAACAGCAAGCTGCACGACATTGAAGTCACTGTGTTTGTTTACAGCGCTATATAAATTAAATATTTTTTAAACCTGTTCTCAGTTTAGGCCTACTTTGTCTCTGTCACATTTTCACTGCTAACATTTATCTCATCAGAAAGTTACTACAAATAAAGTCATAGCGTCTATTAAAAAAAAATAAAATAAAATAAAACAAAACAAAAATAAAATAAATGTAGATATTTTTTGAAAAACAAAGCTTATATTAAATGTTAATTAGTTTGGTTGTGTTGTATAGAACTTTTTAGATTAGTTTGTCATGTCCTATGTTTGTGTTTGTAATGTTTTTACAGCGCCTTGAGCCTACAATTTCGTTTGTTAACAGCGCTTTATAAATAAAATTATTATTATTATTATTATAGTGTGTAGTACTTCTCCATAATAAATCTGTGCGATCAGAAATATTCTATTCCAATTGTTTTAGTTTAGCTTTTAGCTTTCTGAATGCGCTTTGATCCCATCACTTGTTTGGACCAGTTTGGACAAGTTGGAAAAGGGGAAAGGGAGTATCTTTGTGAATGTTAACATGATCGTTTTTTTTAATGCATAAAAAAATGTTCACTCAGGGCTCAAGAGTCCTCAGTGTGACTAATTCAACTTATACCACCACATCTGTCAAGTAATATTTCTTTCCCTTGTTAAAGATATCGAACAATATAATTAATTACCAATAGTTTATTAACTAATTGGTTAATTTATTTTCTTGATTCTTTTGTTGTCAGGTAAAATAAATAATTTAGCGAAAATTTAAACTTAATCCGAGTTTGGGTGTGGAAAAAAAAAACGTGTACAAACTTTTTACCATACAGACAGAATGAATTCATATGTACAAATCTCAGTATGACATCGTGAAAATTATAACTGGCAAAAGTGTGACAATGACCCAGAAACTAGACGTGACTCTCGGTGCCTGGTTCCTTCCCCATACTTCGTCCATCAAGATGTCCGGGTCAATCACACACGAGGACGGTGAGTCCGTCACGCCTGCATCACTTAACACTTCTGAAACCCGTTTTACCACATCCGCTTCCGGTCGGCTCGACCCATACGTCTTTATAATGCACTTGGAAAAGTTTTTCAATTTCTCGCATTTGACGTCATCGGAAAGTGTGTCGTTTATATTCTTATTGAAATATTCCCTGCACTTCAATGAGACCTCCCGATTAAACGTCATCTTCTGAAAATCTAAAAAAAAAAAAAAAGAAAATGCATGTCAAATAAAAGAATTTTTAATTTTAGAAACTACAAAAATATGTGTATGTTACTCTTTATCTATTTTAGAAGACCGAATGTAGTCTTCAGGCCAAAATTTGAATCTCAAGATTTATTTTTAAATTAATTAATCAAGAAAGTCGAAACCAAATCGATAAACGTGATTTTTTTTTCTAAAATTGGAACATTTATGTATGTTATTCAAATATATACAACGTTTCTGTAAGTGGGAGACAAAAGTGATTAAAAATCGACCCAGACAGACAGTGGGTTAATGTAGGGAACTATAACAATGTATCTTGACAAAAGCACAATACCTTGATTGACTCTATTTGCCTCCACGATGGCATCGATCGTGTCGTTGCACTGTCCCCTAACTTGAACCTTGACCTCACCGATGTCCCTCTCCGTGGGCTGACCGTCGTCCACAATGTTGAGTTGGCAGGCAAACACCGGAGACATGTACTCACAACGCTCTGCCGCGCTGGCCGAACTGGGGATGCTGTCCAGTAGTTCTTGATAGCGTGTCACGCACAAGTCACGTGATACTGAGCCATGGACATGCGCAACTGAAAGAAAAGAAAAACACTCTCTCATTGTCTTACTGTCAGTAACAAATGTACGAATCTAAACCTAAACATGGATGTTTATGTTTCCCTCAATTATTTTTCAAATGGCTATTATTGTGAACATCTTCCGTGGCTGAGTAGTTAAGGGCTCGGCTTCTGAACCTGAGGTCCTGTGTTCGAATCCTTGTGAAGGCTGGGGTTTTGAATTTCGGGATTTTTAGGGTGTCCCAGAGTCCACCCAACTCTAATGGGTATCTGACTTTAGTTGGGGAAAGTAATGGCGGTTGGTCGTTGTGCTGGCCACATGACAACCTGCTCGTTAACCGTTGGCCATAGAAACCGACGACCTTAACATCGTCTGCCCCATAGATCTTAAGGTTAGAAAGGGAAACTTAACTTTACTTCGTTCTGATGCAATTTGTCGCATGTCAACTGACAGTTCATTGTCAGATACCGCTACACTAGTCTAAAGATGGAAATTATTAAAAGCACTACTGGACAGAAGACCAAAGAGCTAAGTAGCCATGATACATAAAAAACACAACATAATAAATACTTAGAAATAAACCAAGATAAAGACATATTTCTTATTCTATACGTTAGAACTAATTCATAAAAGTGTACATTCTGCCATGGTGCCATTAGAGAATGGAATGGGTTGCCTGAATCAGTCAGGAACATGACTAGATCGTCACATGGATGCGCGTATGACTTGATTATCTTCTCTTCTAAAGTAACGTCTGTAATTTATTAGATAAGATAAGATGACTAGAAGTAAGCAGATAAGAGTCTTGTCACAAGTTGACAACTAGGTCCGAATAGCAGGACAAGGTCAACATGGGGAAGTTTACATTGACTGTTTGTGGAGGCAGTCATCTGTGACTCCAGGAAGGTTGATTCTCTGGTCACGTTTAAATACCGAAACAAACACACTAAGCACGCGATCTATTTTTACAAGCTAGATAAAAAATGGACAAAGTTCAGTTACCTATTCAGACTTACGTGGATAGTCATACGGGCAGTTGGTAAATGCCGTGTTAGCTGCCACCTAATGGCACAGCAAGTCTGTAAGAGGTTTTATACTACTTAACATATTAAGAGAACGCGGAACTTCAAGATTCAGTCTAGCCTTACCGTGTACAGACTTTACATTTTCGGTGGCAAAAGGATGTGGCAAAATATGTAGGTCACAGCTGGGACTGTGTAGCCTTGTGAAATGTTGCATTCCTTTTTAATCTTCGGACTCGAAGACAAGCCTTATTATATAAGTATGAAAGAGGAAATCTGATGCTGTGGATAGACATAGACAGGGAAAAGAACATCTAAATCCCGGCGGGCAAACGCTATGTCTGCGCTTGTGTGGCAAAGTATGTTGGTCGCAGCTGGGGCTGCGTAACCACGGGAGATACTGTATTCCTCTTTGATATTCGGACTCGGTGACGAGAGAGAGATAGATATGGACTTTGTCCCAAATAATTTCTTTTTAATTTTTTTCTTATTCACCATTGCATCCCGGATAAAACCCATTATTTCCCAGGATCTATGCTGTCAAGGTCTTAAGGTTGTTTGAATTAAAATAGTTGCTTCTAATGTCCTGGTGTCTGAGGCAGCCGAGGAGAATGTGTTCTACAGCAGGGGTTCTCAACTTGTGGGTCGCGAACCACTTGGGGGTTCGATTGACATTTGCCAGGGATCGCCTAAGACCATCGAAAATATGGATTGTTATTGTGTACTCTTCTATTGCTTTATGTGTGTGTGGAGGGGGGGGGGTCGCGGCAGAGTGGGGGATTGTAAAAATGGGTCGTCGAACTTAAAAGGTTGAGAACCGCTGTTCTACATAGAGACCACAGATGCATTCATAACACAGTGGGAGGGGGTGAGGCGGCTCCTCTCTTCACAGCGTGTGTTGTAGATGCCACACTGGCGTTATATTATTGGGTAAGTTAGTTTGTTGTAAGGTCCCATGTTTTTATCCGTTATGAGCTCATTCGGGAATCAATTTTATCTTAACTCTTAAAGTGCTGAGATGTTTCACAATGAGTGCATACCAAATGGAATTACAATTCTGGTGTTAAGAGGCTAAACTACCACACGTATTTTAAGGGTTAAACATGTCACCAAACAAGCTAAGTGTATATTTAAAAAGCACAAAGCTTATCTAAATGGGAAGAACTCCGCCCTCAAAACTATATATACCAATAATGTACAAGTTAATTCCCTTTTTCGATATCAAATTAAATTATAAATGGACCTCATTCAACAATCGTAAACAAACAACATTTAGTCACGTAATAATATTGATAAAACAACGAAAAAAAAACTGTCACGTGATAGCCATTGTGTATTAAAAATTAAATCTTAATGTGTATAGAAGAGATAGAGGATCACGTGGCTATACGTTGTTTGTTTACGATTGGTCAATGTGGTCCATTACCAATAATTCATTGACTAGGCTAATTGAGTTTTTTTTCTAATTGATTTATGCATTGTTATGTTCAATAAATAATTGTTGACAGTATCAACTTGATCGGAGAATGCGTGCGGGAGAAATAGCATTACAAAATATTTAAGGGGACTAAACCCTCATATAAAAACTGAAGTATTACTCTTCCTTGTTGGTATCAACAAAATAATATTAGTTATTAGTAATTAATTGACAGATTATTTAATGTTTAGTATTGATTCATGTCTTGTCTAAGCCAATGATTAATTATGCAAAGTTTCAATTTGATCTGAGAATTTCCGTGAGAGAAATTATTAACGTTTACACACTTTTTACCAGACAGACAGACAGACAGACAGATCGGGTCTCAAACTAGGAAATCCTATGTCGAACTGGGAGTCCAACATTTAGTGAAGTTCTGACAGAACGTCGCATAAGGTTTGCGGGACATGTTCTACGACAAAATGAACTAGGCATACCAAGAGTTGCGATGACATGGAGGCCAATACGAGGAAAGCGCAAACAGGAACTTCCTAGTATTACTTGGCGCCACACCGTCATGGAGGACCTGAGAACAGTGGACACCAGGTGGGAGGAGGCTGCAGACATTGCCAACGATAGATAATTATGGAGACAGCTTGCCGTCCATTGCACAGAACGGCGCGGGAGGACCTAAGTCTAAGTAAGTAGACGGATTTGATATAAGTTTTGTAAAAAGAAGCTTAAAATAGAAAGAGGATGAAAAAAAGAGACTTAGATTGGCCGCTCTGTCCGGCAGATCTGCTTTGATGACCAAGGAGGGAACTCTGGACTTTTCATAATTACAGCGCCGTTACTTATCAATTATTTATTGAGTATAGAAACTCACGTGAAGACTTGTTTAGTGTTTACATTTTCTGGTGGGTGACCCGCAAGTGATGTTCGTTATTAGTACCATGAATAATAATAATAATAATAAGACAAGCCTTATAATTATTATTACCAATTGTTCGTACCCAAGAGTCTAGGCAGGGCCGGTCTTAGGCCAATGCAACCTATGCGGCGGCAGTGGGCCCCGCGCTTTCATAGGCCCCGCGCGATGCGAATTCTAAGTGTTAGTTCTTACCTTACCTTATACAATACAGAAGACGTTACTTCAAAAAAGATGATGATTACGTACCATTTAACTTATTAATAAAGGGTTCCTGGAGTTCTTTTATAATTATAAAGTATAAGAAAAAGTCATGAAAATCTCCTGAAATTATTAAAATCTTTTAAAAACTGATGGACATCTCCTTAAAACAGACAAAATTTCATTTCGTGTTGTCATTCAATATGGAAAACGCTATTTAAAAAAAAACAAAACGAAACGGCGTTGTCAGCTTTCATTTAAAAAAAAAATATAATAATAAGCAGACTAGAATTTAAATCAAAACAAGAAGTGCTAATACTTAATTTACTTAACCCTTAAAACGCGTGTGGTAGTTCAGCCTCTAAACATCAAAATAGTAATTCCTTTGTGTATGCACTCATTGTAAAAAAAAGCTCAGCACTTTAAGGGTTGGGTAGTCACTGGCATACAGATATACTTCCAAATCTATCTCGACTTCTTAGAAAAAAAAAAGAAGATATTTTGCTCGTTGAAAGTAGGAAATCTAAACGGCAGATCTGAATGTTTATCGCTTTTTTGTTGGCAAACTACTATCTACTGTAGATGGCTCGTAAAGTTAATTTGATAGTGCTTTTGTACTTAGTAAACTATAAATAAAATCCATAGACGAATTTATTTTCTAATACAAAATTTTCATTTTCATTTACGATCCTTATCACAACCCAAATTAGGCCCCGCGCAATCCGTTCCGCATAGGGCCCCGCAACCTGTAGGACCGGCCCTGAGTCTAGGATTAGAAACGAGGCCAAAGGTCGAGCAAAGGGGAAACTCCACTATAGTTTTTCTCAGGTGTCCGCAATTAAAAACAACATCGGACTTTTGAAGAACGGTATATAGATAGTGACATATTTATTGGGGGGAGGGGATTTCATCCCAACCATTGCAATGGACTCGGTCCTTAGGATCGCCAATTGGAGTTCTTTTTTTTTCCTTTTTGCCTAATCGTTGCCTATAACGACCATTTCCATTCGAGCCCCATGTTGAGGCTGAGAAGCTTTTCCCGTGTGTTGACAGTCTAACAATAAAATGTTATTGTTTCCCCCCCCCCCCCAGCTAACAGTATAATAAATACTGCTATCCCCTTAGGATTCAATGATTATTCCGTCGCTAACCTTAGCCAACATTATTGTGCCAACCTATTTTCAAATTCTCTCCCCTCCTCCCCCAACCTAGCCAACCTATGTAACATTAAAATCAAGAGACACATATACTTACATTTAATGTACGTTAGAAAGCTTATACATAAATAGAACACTACGTTTTCCATTCTGGCGTTTGAAGCACAATAAAATAATTATAAAGATATTTTTAATTGTGAGAATCTTTAAATGTTGAGCTGCGAATCTCTCCAACGAATGCTTTGAGTGTATATCATTTTGAGATTTTGAAATGTTTTTAGTTTTTATACATTTTGAAAGCAAAGAGTTGCGATGATGAAGTGATGATTTAGGAATTCCCATGGAGTCACCGATACTTGAGTGTTAGAACGTAATGTGGGTCACTGTTCCCGTTCTTGACACACCAACAATTGAAATATATATACAAGTAGCTGACAACATAGTCCTGTGAGTTGACAATATGACGTCATAGTTGGAACGAGTCGAGTCGTCACAATTGCAAGTGTAGGCAACTATTTTAAGTTATAAGCCTTAAAAGTTTTTGTCTTTATTATTATCCGTAATCTATATTGTTAATCGGTGCAACACATCCATATACTTAGACGTCGTTATAGGACAGATGACTAGATGATAGCCGCGATTCACGTTAGTAGAGACTTACTATATTTCACACAAATTTAGTATATATTGTTATCATGTCATTGTCACGATATGTACACAGAGCAGACGGCCGCACAGGGCCTCGGATTGGTGTGGAGGCGCGGTGGCTGAGTGGCCAAGCGCGTGGCCTACAAACCTGTGATCCTAGGTTCAAATCTCAGTGAAGACTGAGATTTTCAAGCTCTAATGGGTTCGTTAACTGTTGGTCACTAAAACTGATGGCCTTAACATCATCTGTCCTATAGAACATTACTTTTACTTTACAATATTCTCTTATAAAAGTGACCCTTTAAAAGTCGTATTTAAAGAAATCACTACAGACTCTACAATGTATATACTAATTTAATCGAAAACATTTTCCGAAAAAAATGTAATAGCCTACATCCATAGACAGTGCTTCTGGTAGACTACACACACTTAGCGTTTCAAAAGTAACATAGGGCCTATATTTCGATATAAAGCATGCGTACAGTTATCGATACATTATTAAACGTGGCATAATGATTTTGAGCACATGTCGACCTAGAAATGAATGCCCATTATATGATCTCCGATTTTTTTGGTCCGGATTGTATAGAATTGCCCGGAACGATTTTGACATCCAGTCAGGGGAGTAGCTAGGAATTTTTCATCGTTTGGAGGCCCCGGGGGCTTAACCTCTTTGGGGGTCCCTGCATTTTGCGTAATATTTATTTCTTAATGTAAAAAAAAACCCATTCATTTGTCAACCCCTCAAATAGGGCCCGGGGGATTTTCAAATTCTCTCCCTTCCTCCCCCAACTTAGCCACGCCCCTGCGCTCACGGAACATGGAAGGTCAAGCAATGCAGCGGAGAGTCAGCGTATCGGTTTTGGATTAGAAAATGCTAGGCTTTTGACCCTCTTCAACAAGCAATAAAGAACGTGTTGAAAACATATTGATTGATTTGGATATTGTTATCAGCTTGACGACCAAACATTCCAGAACACAATTAGTGAATAATTAACAAATAATAGTTTAATAACAAAATTGATTTCCTAGCAGCGCCATTATAGATAAAATCGTAACGAACATAAATCTATAGGGAGACTACATCAACGAAAACATATAATAGTTCTTGACCATAGACATAGACAAATATAGACTGGAAAAAGGAAGTAACTTCACGTAACTTGAAAACATGTATATCTATTGAACTCGGATTTCCGAATTATAAAAAACTAGCCGACCGGCTGCATAGCATACGCCGCTATTTTCCAGGGCAGGCCTTAGGCACTGCAACATATGCGACCACAGTGGGTCCCGAACTTTCTTTGGACCCGTGCTAATTTTTTATAGGTATATAAATGATTAAATTGAACCATTTTATAAAACATAACAGATTTCCCGCGGCCTCTTGATTTACCAGGAGCACCCTGGAAATCTCCTGAAATGTTATTAAATGCTATGCCGCCGGTCGAAAAAGTTCTGGAAATTTCCGGACCTTATTAAAATCTTTTTAAATTAAAAAAAAATATGCTATGCTATTTTGTGAATGAAGATAGTGCGGATTTGGATATATTATTTCCCATTCACACCATGTTGCGCAATGGGATCTTCCCATTTGCTTGTTATAAGTAAAAATGCGTGAATTCATGAATGAAAAATACTATGAATGGAGATAAAAAAAATGGCTAATTGACCTTAATTTACGCGATATTAAGAATATAGCTGCACTCATGTAACAATGCTTAAGAAAAACAAATTTGAATGTTAATTTGATTAAATGGACTATAATTAGTATGTTCATGTGCTAAAGCATAAAACTATACTTGCGAAGAGAAGTTCTATAATCTTCTTAGAGTTGAATTCGAGTTTTAGATCTAGATCTAGATCTAGGAACAGATTTTAGATGTATAAATTATTAAATTAAACCATTTTATAACATATAACAGATTTCCCGCTGCCTCTTGATTTACCAGGAGCCCCTGCGATATCTCCTGAAATGTTATTAAATATAGACCTACGAAAAAGTCCTGGAAATCTCCGGAAATTATTGAAATCTTTTGTAATTCAATAGTAGATATATATATATATATATATATATATATATATATATATATACATGTGTTTTCACGAAGTTACTTCCTTTTCCCTGACTATTGATTTCTTTATGTCTATGCTATTTTGTGAATGAAATAGTGCGGTGCGGATTGGGTCCATGCACACCGTGGTGCGTGCGCCATGGGATCTTCCCTATTTACTTGTTGCATTGTGTTGTTGCACGTTTGACCTATTTACTTTGAGAAATAATATATAGAAGATTTAAAAATTGCATGATCTTCAGTCTTAGAGATAAAACACAATTTATAGACATAAAATAAAGTACACACAATTGCAATTCACAAATTTTTGTTTCATAAAACTCTCTTTTTGGCCTGTCTATATTTATTTATGTCTATGTTCTTAACCATTACATTTAATGTCCTTACCTAATAACAGATAAATATATGTTTTAATAAATAGAGTGATTTCATGTTTCACTAATGTATAGTTTTCAATTTTCATTGTGGGGAAACCAAATTCAATTTGCCTGGGGCCTCCAATTACGCAAGGCCGGCCCTGGATGTAATTAGAATGTGTACTGCGATAGAGATCTTTGAATGTGGTTACTGTTAATAACAATTTAGAATGATAGGGAATGAGTTAATATAAAATGACTTAATAATAAAAAAATAATAATCTTTATTAGCCTTACAATTTTTGCATTACACCAAACAAAAGATTATAACTATAAAAAACATAACAAAATGTACATTCATATAAGACACACTTATAATTTACATGTGAAAAGTTTATATCAGATTGTTTCTATTTAATGATTTGATTGCCAGGGGAACAAAAGAGTTTTTGTGTCTGTTTGTCTTTGCTAATCGGTGTCTTGTATCTCTTTTGTGATGGTAAAAACACGAAATCCTGACCCAAGAGTTGTTACATACAACCAGGCCAAGCACGCAGTTAGTACTACACAGCGTTTGAAAATAAAAATATTGTGTGACGTAAAATAGTCAAATTAAACCAGCGTTTCTCAAACTGTAGGGCGCGCCCCATTGCTATAGGGGTCAGCGTGGAGGCGCAAATTAGGCCTACTTTTTTTTTTTAAATTCGATGACAAAATTTTGTAATCGGATCCTTATTTGAGTTTTAATCAAGTAAAAACAATTGTTAGGCGCTTTCGCGCTTTCTTATAGGCTACAGATAAGTCAAAAGGAAGTACTATACAAATAACGACATCAAATATGACAGGTAAAAGGCCGAGAAGATAAGTTAGTGGACGCTGATATTTAATGTCCACAAGAAGTTTAATAATAATAAAGGGAAACATCAGATGTCGTAAGTAAAACTAAATCTCTACGTTCATATAAATTTTAACTGCCTCTCTCTACAGCCCTCAGAAGTAGTCTGTTAACGTTTCGCACTTCTTCCTAAAATCCTAACCTAGCGTCATTGTCTCTAGGTTAAAACTTCTCTTATTTACGAAACAAATAGATCTAGCTCATTCTACATACGGTACCAAAATTTAAAAAAAAAAATTTTTTTTTTTAAATGCTATTTTACATCCTTCTAAAATTTTTGATGCGCGATACAAGATAACTTTAAAACATTTTTGGAAGTAACAGATGATTCACTGAATGCATGACGCGTATGACGTTAATCATCTTCTATTCTTCTTTTTTAAAGTAACGTCTGTATTATATAAGATAAGATAATATTTAAGGATGAACTTGTTTTTCTAACGCCAGAACGGTCAAATTTTGTATCGAATGACGTGTAGGCCCTACCATCGTCAGTTGGTTTGTTGGCTTATTTTTGTTGCAGATATCTTGCTGATTGCGAAGATATTAGCCTACAGCAATAAAGCCCATTTTGGGGGCGCGGTGGTCGAATGGTTAAGCGCTTGGCTTCCGAATCTGAAGTTCCGGGTTCGAATCCCGGTGAAGTCTTGGATTTTGAATTTCGTGATTTTTTAGGGCGCCCCTGAGTCCACCCAGCTCTAATGGGTACCTGACTTAAGTTGGGGAAAGTAAAGGCGGTTGGTCGTTGTGCTGGTCACATAACACCCTGCTCGTTAACCGTTGGCCAAAGAAACAGATGATCTCAACATCATCTGCCCTATAGATCACAAGGTCTAAAGGGGATACTTTACTTGTTTACTTAAAGCCCATTTTAAACAAACATAAATTCTCGTCGGCTGCATAGGATCCCTGTACCATTTCAGAATAGCTCCGTCACCCACCTTCTGAATGTTAAGTTTGTGTTTTTAAAGTGGCATTCTTATAATTGTTGGGGGATTGCTTGGCTGTGTGTGTGTGTTTGATGGAACTGAAACTTTTTTCTAGGAGAGCTCTTGTAACGGATGCATGTGTGAGTTGCGATTTATGTATTTCTACAATAGGTCTATCTTGCTAATAATCCTTAGATGGTAGGGTCTACTGTATGATGTACGGTATTACAGATGCGAGATCTACTGCTAAGACATACAACGTCACAAATAAAGGCGAAAAGGATTAATGCCCAGACAGTCTGATTTCACTCGTAACGAAATAGACTAACGAACTTCAATACAGAATTGGTCACAGTCGAGTCAGTCACTAAGAGCCTAGCAGTAACTGTCCTTAAAGTCTACAACAATAACCTCAAACCCAAATCTTATGTCGTCACTAGTCAGTTCAAAGTCAGTCTACTAGAGTGAGTTGCTAAACTAAACTAAGTGTCTAACACTCTACAGATTAAAGTTTGAGAAAAACTGGCGCTAACCAATCGTAATGCGGAAGAATCAATCGCTGCTGCAGGGGCGTAGTTAGAAATTTTCCGTTATTTGGGGGCCCGAGGCCCCGAGTGGACTGATGTCTTTGGGGGCCCCCACATTTAAAGACATTTTGGGTAATACTTAATTTTTTATATAAAAACACTCATTTGGGGGCCCCCTCAATTGGGGGCCCGGGGGGATTTCAAATTCTCCTCCACACCCTAGCTACGCCACTGCGTAGCTGGTAGCTCCAGGATATTGAAGAACCCAGTCAAGTGTTTTATTCTAAGTATACTTTAGGGACATCAAGTACCTTGTTTCATACATTTTAGAGGGTGCTTTTAGACACAAGTGGTAGAGAGGAAAAAACACCTAAAACGAGAGTCAATTCGCGGTAATCTATCTATCTATATCTATCTATCTATCTTATATATATATATATATATATATATATATATATATATATAACACTTCTTAACAGATCACAGCTTTTGGATGTCCGTTTTCCTAAAAAAGAATTAGGTACAGGACTACCACAAGTGGATTACGGTTATTTCCTAGTTGCCAAAAATTAACTAGGCTGATTCCTGGGTAAGGATTTTCCGTGACGGCTAAATGATGATCTCTGGTCGAGTTTAATTATTATTAATTTTCTTGCTTAAAAAAAAAGGAAAATAATCCGACTGAGAAAATTTGGCAAAGTGTTCCCCCTTAGTTCTCCGAGTGTGTCAAGTGTTTCATTAGGAAGAGCCCGGGAGAACTGGTCTAAATCATCTACATTATTTTGTACGAGTGGTGTGTGTGTGTGTATGTAGAGATGTTTAGATGCAGATGACGTCAGAATGAGTGTTGGCATAAGTGATGGTTATTAATAGGGTAGATACATGGCACATTTCACTATAGCCTATACAACAAAGATGAATCTATTACCATTTATTGTAATTTAAACAATCCATGCACTTTTAAAAAAGCAAATTTTGACAAAAATTTCTTCCCATAAATTCATTGATTCAATAGCAACATATTTCCAATTTGATTACTGTAAGTGTAAGGAATTTACCAAGTGTAACTTTGATATCAATTATACTCTAAGTGTAAAGAATTAACCAGGGTTACTTTGGTATCAATTATACTCTAAGTGTAAAGAATTAACCAGTGTTACTTTGGTATTAATATCTCGTCCAATTATTGCATTGCAACATTTAATGTAATAAACAAAAAGCAAGGCCAATGACAGTAGCTCCAGCAGGAACAATCCTCCTAGTGTGCAGCCGAACATTCCAGACTCACATAGGTTTCACCAGCCACATTAACCAAGGTCAAAGCCCTCAGTCTACTGAATGACAAAAGTAGTCATCATTGAACCACTACCATGACAGACGAACTATATATATATATATATACTTTGTATGGAATAATGTATGGAATAAATGTTAAACTCTGAGGTAAATGCTTACAAATTTTAATATGTTCTGAATTTATTTAAATACAAATTTCTCCTACAGCTGTGATGTAAGTTTTGGTACCAATATACAAACAAGGGAAGTAACAGGACCATGTAAGTAACAAGACAAAAAAGTAACAAATATTTTAAAAGTTTTTTTTTTCCTCTGCTGCAAGTGGTAGAAGAAATAAACATTTTTAAACAATTCAATGCTAGTAGTAGTGATAATAAATACTGCAAACTTATAACTATAAAATGATCCGTACATTTCTTTGACATTATAATAATTATTGAGGCTGTATGAAAAGTATCACAACAAGGAAAGTCAATGTACAATATGTTTGTTTATCACATTAAACATAATAACAAATATAATGAACATTCATATAACAATAACAATCGAATATTTCAAAGTTGGATACATTACAGAGACACAGTGGCTGAGTAATTACATGCTTGGCTTCCCTACCTGGGGGTCCTGGGTTTGAAAACGTGAATTTTTAATTTCTGGATTTTTGAGCGCCTCTGAGCTGACCAACTCTAATGAGGAGAGTAAATGCGCTTGGTTGTTGTTTTGGCCACATAACACCCTCCTCGTTAACCGTTGGCCTAAGAAACAGATGACCTTAACATCATTTGCCCAATAGACCGTATGGTCTGAAAGAGGAACTTTAGGTCTGAGCCATTGGATAATAAGTAAGTTTCTTCCTCTACAAAATAATGGGTTTCAATAATTGACCAATGATGTCCTAGTACATACCTAACATTTGCAATTTAGCCTTTCAGCATCATGTGTTATAATTTCACCTGCTTGATCTCCCTTTATCATGTTTGCCTTTATTTCTATACATTAATACATATGAGAACATTCTTAAGCTAATCTATTTTGTTGAGACTTAACAATTCTTTACTAACTCTTAGAATCATAGCTACGGTAATTATCTCCTGATATTTAAACACTGGAATCAACAAGAATTAATTTTGGAAATAAATTGTAGTTTACATTATATGACAAGAATTCTAAATGCAGCACAAAATTATTGATCAATATTAATAAGTCAACTTATGCGGTGCAGTGGCTGAGCGGAAAAGCGCTTAGCTTCTAAACTGGGGGTCCCGGGTTCGAATACTGGTGAAGGCTGGGATTTTCATTTCGGGATCCTTGGGCTCCTCTGAGTCATCCGGTGCTAATGGGTACCTGAAATTAGTTGGGGAAAAGTAATGGCGGTTGGGTGTTGTGCTGGCAACATGACACCCTCGTTAACCGTAGGCCTCAGAATCAGATGACCTTTACATTATCTGCCATATAGACCACAAGATCTGAAAGGGGAACACATATATATGAAATATATTTATATATGATAAGTCAACTTAAGGAAGGTTCATAAAGTGTAGTCATATAAACACAGTACTTAAGACACCAAACTAAGGTATTAGATAAAAGCATATTTCATCTTCCATATGCTAGGACAAATTTCTGCAAGTGCTCTTTGTTTCTACAAGTGGTATTAGAGCATGGAATGGGTTGCCTGAATCAGCCATGAAAACTAATGAACTAGAAGTTTTTAACATACTAACTAAATTAGCACATAGTAAGCCATAGGCTATGATTATCTTCTTTTTCAAAGAACACTTATAATATAAGATAAGAATAGATATGATAAGATATTGCTTTTAGCAAACATTATACTGACAGAAAATATATCTAATCTAGTTCTTTTTTTTTTTATTAAATATAAACAAATAAAAATTTTTACAATAATAGTTTCTTGAAATTATCTTATATAAAAGTTATGTTGGAATTATTCAAAGAACTATGACCTGGCCAGTTGCCAGGAATTTCCTGGTAATCATCTTCTGGTTTATTTCCAGGAATCTCCTGATAGTCACTTTCTTTATCTGACAAATTTTCTGCATTGATATTTTCAGTCTCTTGTAAATCTGGCAAGTGTCGAGGGATGTTCATATAACCCTTGGCATCTGATCGGCTTCTAGAAACGTCCACTTTACCATCATTGATGTACTGGTTTGTGTGCATTTTGGAGGTCTCAGTATTAGGACTTAGGATGTTTTCAGAAATGACCTGGTAAGGTTGGTCTGGCTCTAATCCACTTGAATGAGCTCTATGAAGTTGATTGTGTGTTGTATTAACTTCTGACATAGTGTCAATTCGTGCTATGTCAGACTGCTCTACTTCTGGATTGTTGTTAGAAACATTCACATAACTCCTGGCACCGCCTGACTCCTTTCTAGAAACTTCCAAGAGACCATCTGTAATGCATGAAGAGTATTCAGAATTTTCTTTGTCAGTGCAGTTTATATCCAAATGTGTGTTTTGAAGTCTTGGAGTAGGCACATTTAGGCCTGGTATAATATCAGAAATGACCTGGTAAGTTGGTTCGACATCTGCTCTGCTGATGTATGTCTCCAAGGGTTTATTTTCTGTTTGATGTCCAGGAATCTCCTGATAGACAACTTCCATTTCTGGCACAGTCAATGCTGTATCCTGTGTTAGTGATTCTGATGTATCTTCTTGAATTCTCTTGTAGGCATCCTCATTGATCTCCAGATAGGGATCATTCTCAAACAACTTGTCATAGTCACTGTTTCCAAGTGATCTGCAAGTTAGAAATGTAAAATTTGTATCTCTTATTAAGTAATTTATGGTCAACACTCAGTTGACTTAGTTGCAAGAGATGTTAGAGATTAGAAACCCATGTCTACAAATATAAAGAGGAGAAAAAGTTCTTTATAAGTTGTGGATTGCATTGCTGTGTGATTGTGAAGTAAATCTTAGCTACAAGAGACATTTGAATAGAGTAACACCTTTAGTCAAATCACTAAATTTAGAAACTCTTCAGGTAAGAAAACTTAAAAAGTAAAGTAGCAAATATTCATAAAACACTGAGCCAAAATCTTTAAATACAAAAGCAAAACCTATTAAAACACTCAGAAAGGGACAAATATGCTAGACCGAATTTGCACAAATTTGGTTCTTCCCTAGTACTATTAGAGCAAGAAATTAGTTGCCTAAGTCAGCCAGGAAAACTGGTGACTTAGAAGAATTAAATTTAACATACATGACTAGATGCATGAGGCATTGGACATAATCATCTATTTTTTTTTGAAGGTATTTTATAAGATAAGATATGACAATTTTTTGAGGAGTAACTTTGATAAACGAGTGTTCTACATATGGTAAAAAAATCCCATTCTTTGATAAATAAAGTCTCTTTATTGCTTTCAAATTATTTTTAAACTGAATTAACTTTAGATTTTTGATACAATCTTGAATTCAATCTTAGTGATAATTATTTAAAATGAAATAATGAAATTGAAATTCTATGATTCTTTATTTTTGTTATACCTGTCAAAGTGTTTGCTATATTGAGTCTTTAGCATAAACACAAATGGAAAAAAACAAAAACAACTTACATTGGCTTAGTCACATTTTTTGTTGGTGCATCAACATACTCTCTCTCTTCAGCAGGAAAACTTAAAGACAAAATGAAAAAAAGTATAGGTGCAGTAAAATGTTTTGTTTGTAAAATGTTTTACATGTTTCGGATGTTCCTTCAAAGTTGAAGATAATTACTTCCTAGTCAAAACCTCCCCCAGGACGACATGGATGGGAGCGGCAGGGTTTGAACCCTGGACCATCGATAAATCTGAACGACAGTCCAGCGAGCAAACCTCATGACCAGGCAGCCATCTTGTACTAATATAAAAGTAGACTACATTGTTAATGAAAACTAACCCAAAGAACTTCATAAAAATAGATTTATTAAATTATGACAGATTTTTTTCTAGGTTAGTTTTTTTTTTTTATCTTGTAACATCTCACAGTGCAGGATTTTTTATTAAAAATACTCTTATAAGTTGGTAGGGCTTAGAAAGGTTTTAATTGCACAGAATTAAAGGTATTTCTTGTATATTTCATTGGCTACTGCAGCGAACACTTTATATGACTAGCAACTCAGAAACATCAGAAAATCCTAGAAAAAAAGTTCAGTTCCCTTTCAGACATTGCAATCTATGGGACACAAGATGTAAAGGTTATCTGTTCATCTGGCAAGCATAACGACCAACCACCTTTACTTTTCCCCAACCAATATCAGGTACCCATTAGAACTTTTTTGATAATCTAAAAATCTTGGATCCACTCAGGGACATCTTATAATTCTGAATACACTTTAATTTAATGCAAAACAGTGATAAGCAAGAGTATTTACCGCTGAGTCAAAACTAAACTCATTTCCTCTTGTTTTTGATGATGTTTTCTTCTTTTACAAAGTATATAACCAACTAGCACACCAATAATAAGAACTCCTAGTGGTATTCCAACTGCAAGGCCAATGATTAAATCTTTGTTATCTGCAATGACATCAGAATAAATATATATCAAGCTGTTTTTTTGTCCGGAACACAAACAAGTTAAAAATGAAAGTAATTCAAGTTCCTAGCCATTAAACTATTTATCATTTGTTTCCGAATTTGATATCAACACCTTATTCATCCCATTAGCCTATCTTATAAACTACATAATGTACCTTTAAAATAAAAAAATAAGTATGACCTGCACTTATCCAAGTTGCAACCTAGTTGTGCATGTTAATTAGATTTTTATTAGGGACTTGTACTCGACTAAGTGGAGGAGAGGCGGCTGAGTGGCTTCCAAACCAAGGCAAACAGGTTTGAATCCTGGTGAAGACAGGGATTTTTAAGTTTGTGTTCTTTAGGGTGCCTCTGAGTCATATAGCTCTAATGGGTACCTGATATTAGTTGTGGAAAAGTATAGGCGATTGGTTGTTGTGCTGGCTGACCCGCACCCTCATTAAACTTTTGCCACAGAAACAAATGACCTTTACATCATCTGCCCTATAGAAAACAAGGTCTAAAAAAGATACCTTGTTTTCTCATCTAAGTAATTGGTTTTCCTGTTTGCTTCAGGCAACACATTCCATGCTCTAATGGCACAAGGCAAGAAAGAGCACTTAGAATTAAACACACCATACAGAACAAGAAATAAACCAAGTACCAAGCATTAATTGCATCTATTACTAAAACACACACAAACTAATAACTGCTTTCTAGACTATTGTATGCGTGATCAAGTAACATAAACCACATAGCTACCTGTCAAGGGAACTCAAGTTTAAATCCTGACCAGATCTGAGATGTGTTTGCTAACCTTCTCCCAGATTTTCCCTCCCCTACTGGTGTGCAAAAGAGTTTGGGCCATAGTGCACTGGCCATGCTGTAACACTAAAGATGTGCAATACAAAAATATTTTTTGGAAAGTAATTTCTTTAAAGAAGTTCAAATTAAAACATATTTTTTTATGCGTCTTTGCTAACACTATCAGGAAGAACAATCATACATGTTGATCATTTGAATAATTCCTCATTTCACAAGCAGATGAAAGAAGCTTAAATCTCTGAAGCAATGAAAAAGAAACCTGATTCTTAGTTGAAAAAAAAACCTTGACAGAATAAAATGCTTGACATGTTTCGGATTTTCCTTCAGAGTTGAAGATAATTTACTTCCTAGTCCAAACCTCCCGCAGGACTACAGGGTATGGCAGAGGAAAGGGTTTGAACCCGGGACCACCCATATTCCGAATGACAGCCCAATGTGCAAACCACATGACCAGGCAGTCAGACCAGTGTTCTAGAAGGCACTATAAAGCAGAAATAGAGGCATATAGAAAAGTGAACTGGCCTATTTCTTTATTTGTTTTTTAAAGGATTGAAAAACATTGATTCCATGAATGAACAAAACAAACTGTACTAAGTGAAGCAAAGGTCAATGATGACAAAAGCTCTGCTATTTATTACTCATCCTAAAACATGAAACAAAAGATGCAGAGAACAAAAATACATTGAAATAAATGTCTACTACTTTTTGATTTCACAATAAGATAAATGTTACCAACAAGTATTTCAAGGACCCCTTATGGTGGTGTTCCTTTTAAACATTAGACCACTCTGGTGTTGTTTGTTTTATAAAGTTTGGACCTTACTTTAGAAATGTAGGTTAATTCAAGCCCAAACCTCAAGCAGGATGCTAGGAAATGGCAATGGGCAGGGCTTCATTTCTGGATCATTGTGATGACAGCACAAAACTCACAACCAAGCAGAGTTAGGAATAGAGATTTATAGGCACACAAAATTAGTATCATGAAATTACCAATTCAAACAATGCACATAATGTTAGGGACTAAAGTTCTGAGAGAGCTAAGATGACTTTAAATACAAGAATGAATCATAAAGACAGGCTATTCCATGGAGAATAACTGGTTCTTAAAAAAACAGAGTTTTCTGTGTCTTAATCCTCTCTAAAATAAATGTATATGATGTTCACTTTTAAACAAAAGACAGCATCAGATAAATAGAATGGCAGGGAAAATATTCCTTTTAATTTTTTTTTTTCCTTTAATTTAATAAATTTAATAATTAGTGGTTTTTAAAGTGTTTAAAATGCAATTAACGATGACTCACCGCTGCTTTTTTCACATTGGGAAATTCCTGTGTCTCCATCACAAGTGAGGCATGTTTTCTTGATCACACTGTAGACATCACAATAGTTGTCTGTAATTGGGACTGGAGAGGAGAAATGTACCAGAAGTCAGGTCAACAAACTGTATTACACAGACCAAAACTGTAATAGGCTGTGATACACTTAAAAACAAAATAATTTCTTATGTTCAACTGATATTTGACCAAAGGAACAGGAAAAACAATCCACTTTGAAGAGATAATAAAATGTGCGTGCATCTCTTGTACTTTTGAAAAGTACCCTTAAAAATTGTTATTTCAAAAATAGTGTTATATACACTTATTTCCTCCCACATCTAGCATACTTTCAATCTGATTATGTCCCATTGCCTAGTGAACTCAAGACTTAACAAATGTGCGGCCCTTTTGCAAAACGAATAGTGTGGGTCACAGTCTGGATTTCAATTAACATGATGTCAAAATTAAGATTTTGAATTAGAAAATACTTTTGTCTTTGCAATAAATTTTTTATTAAATGAAAACCTTTTTTTTTTCATTGCGAATGTGATTGGCATCCTAGAATGACAATTTTGTATATTTTCAGGAGATTTTAATAATATCAGTAGATTTCCAGGAAAACCAGTGACTTGGCAGAAATTAAGTCATTGGTTAATATGCATGACTGAATGCATGACGCGTAGGACGTAATCATCTTTTTTTGAAGTAATGTCTGTATTGTATAAGATAAGATAAGATAACAGCAACAGAATATTAAGTGGTGATGGTGTCAGTAATCTGGATAGCCAACAATATGATTTTTTAGAAACCTTTATCCCACATAGAAATCTACAACAATGAATAGATTGTTATAAGCTATTTACATACAATGTAGTATAAAGTAATAGTGTTTTGCCCAGATAACATATCACAAGGCATAAGCTCATAAACCATTAAAAAAGAAACAAATCTATCTCAACTACATGATTAGTGTTACCTGTTTGGTTATTGACAGCAATGTCCAAGATAGGCGCTGTCCTATTTCCTACAGTAAACTGTTTAGCAGATTGAATGACGTGAACATACATTGCTACATCATTGGTTGGGTTTGTGGAATGGTTCAAATCAAACCGCAGCAATACGTCAGCAATGAGTGAACCATTTCTGAAAGTCAAGAAACATATATTGGATGATTGGGCATATACTTAACTGCATTCACTAAAGGTTCCTTAAACTAAACATTTGGATAAGGCTTTGTAATGTGTATATTACATCATATGTTCTCAATTATGGGATAGTCTTTTAAAAGAGAAAGATTGATATGTATTTCAATATGTCTATCTAATTGTTTCTACAAGCTTTACTATACTGTGTGTATTATCTGTCCAGTAGTACAACACCTGTTTTATTAAAATTGTTTGATCCTGCAGTGGCAACTTAAATGTAGTTTAGAAAAAACTAATTACATAAAACAATTTTCTATGCCCTTCTACAACAACTCATGGGAAGACTTTACCCACTTGTAAAAATAGAATTTTGTTAGTACATTGTCCTTCACCTTAATCTATTCCCTAGTCTGTTGTACTGAAGGGGCACCACACAAGATCTGTTGACTATCTTTCTCCATTCCTCTCTGTCATTTGCCTTGGATAGAGTTTTATTTCAATGACAGACCTGTCCATTCTTTGATGTTGTCTTCCCATTGCTTTCTGTCTCTTGTTTTCCTGGTACTGTTCCCTGAAGGAAGGTTTTTGTGAGTCCTGAGGACCTCGTGATAAGGCCATAGAATCAAAGTTTGTGTTTTGTTTTTTTTTTACAGTGATTAACAGGCCATTGTTGGATGCAAAGGCTGTATGAATCCTGTTTCTAAACTCTTCATTTGTAATACCGTCTTTGTAAATACATTTCCAAATCAACTCTAATTTGAAATTTGACATTAAATGGGGGAATTGATGACACCCTCATTAGCCATAGCCCATAGAAACATCATATGCCATGAAAAGTGTAATGTGAATGAGTGTGTGGTACATAGTCAGTGTGTGAAGCTGATCAGTCAATATGCAGGCAAGTGAGTTTTGAAAGAAGGCTATTTATAGTTAAACAATGTCAGATGCGGTACACATGATATTTGAGATGACACAAAGTAGGTCTCAATGAGCCTGAGAGTAAGTTGTGTTATTTGATGTTTTAAAGTCAAGGCAGTTGTCCTTTGACATGAATACTCACACAAATTTGATAATCTTTGGAGGAAGAAAAGCTTCTTTAGTCCCAGAATACAAGTTCAGTAGCTGAGAGACAAATAGAATTTTTTTTAATTATTTATTTAGTAACATCCATTTTTCTAGAGACAATTACTTAACAATAATCTGAACTGAAAGTAATTATGGACTGAAGTTAATGTAATAAATTTATTAGACAATTCTCAAAGTTATTACCTGTTGTTCTAGTTGTTTGGCTACTACAGTAAACCCGGGTGTGTTGCTGTCTAAAAGACTTTCACTTAAAAGAGTGTAAGGATAATCTAGTTTCAGCACAAGTGAATAACTCCTGAAATTGTCTGAAAAAAAAAAGTTTTGTTTAAATGAAGGAAGTAATAGAAATATTTTTATTGTATGCAAGACAGTTAAACAATTTTAGATTTTGTCTACTTCTAAGATATATATACATTTTGTATTGAAAAATGTATCGTACCTGAGAGACTCAAATTCTCTTTTTAAAAGCAAGATGGCAGTCCAATTAATAATACAGTTAAACAATAATCCACAGTCAAATAAAAAAAAATTTACTGCTGCAGGGGTAAACGCCTGTATAGAAAATACAAGAAACATGCATATATGTAACCCTACAAAAGTAAAAACTTGGTCCCGCAGGTTTACATATATGCCTGTTTCTTGTATGTTCCACAGTCAGTAGTTAGTTTCAAACAGTTGCTATATGTTTCTCAGTTATTAATGTTTTACATCATTCAGATGTTCCTTCATATTTGAAGCATACTGCACCCTACCCCTAACAGAAAAACAGTGGAAAGGCAGAGGGAAGGGTTCAAACCCAGTACCTTTAGGATGACAGTGCATGGCACATACCACATGACCAGGCAGCCAGTGGATAGTGTAAAACAGTTGCCTAATTGTTTGCCATTCAATTAATACTACATATAAATAATACTATAAATAAACTTTTCCAAACTTTATCTTTCAGCAGTTTCTGTAAGAAATTATTTTACAAAATCTATGTAAATGTTAACTTAATGAAATGTTCTAAATCAACAAATATTAGAGACTTTTATGTTCCCAAACTACATTTTATATAACAAGTCTTTCCTTACACTCAAAATAGTATGTTTAAAAGTTGATCTCAGGGAGTTCATTTAACAAGCATGTCATCCTTGAGGTCAATAGTTTGTATCAAACTCTCTCACTCAGATATGAATATAAGTCCTACAATATGTATGAAAAAGTTCTCACCAACACATGTCCTACTACTTCCCAGTTTGTATCCTGCTCTACAGAGACAGTCAAATGTCCCATCCATGTTGATACATTCCTGTGAAGTACTGTTGCAGTGGGTCAACAATGGGTTAAAACATTCATCTATATCTAGTTAAAAATAGAAAAGCTTGTTTGAACAAGGTTTCTACATCATTACAGAAATAGTTATTATCATGGTAATTACTGAGAATACTTGGCCCCAATGATGCTAGGTAGTCTCTAAATTATGAGGTTTTATGAACACTATAATCCTTAGCAAGAATATAAACTAGTAAACCAATGGAGTTCTACATCACTGTGCAAGAACATTAAATCAAAGCATTCAGCAATGGCTACATTTTTAACATAAAAACAAATTGTATATTTAATATGTTTTCAAACCAAAGAGGGCACACCTGTACAAAGAGTCTCATTAAATTTTTTCTCATATCCAGCGATACATCTGCATTCAGCTGAACCATTCAGATTATGACACTGGACATGACTTCCTGGACAATAGGTGAGGTCATCACACTCGTTGACGTCTACATCACACTTGGTGCCATTCCAGCCAGACTTGCAAAGACACTGACCAGTGACATTGTGACAGTCCATGGTGTTGTCTGACATACAGTCACACCAACTGTTACAGTTCACTCCTAAGTTCCACTTATCACATTCTGAACAATGAAAAATAGAAATACATAATTGAGTTTTTAGGTGTTGCATTTATGAAATAATGCTTCTCTATGCTGATGAGCCTTAGGTGTAGAAATGTCGTGAAATGAAGTTACTAATTCCTATGCCTGGCCTCAACCAGTTGTGAGATGACTACGGATCATGTTATGGGAAACGAGATGAAAGCCAAAAATACCAAAACTAGTGACTCATCTGGAGGCATCCATTGCCATTCAAGACAAAAGGAGCCACATTATCATATCAATGAAAATAATTTGCAGCATATTGTGCCAATTGGTATTATGTTTATGTTTGTAATGTTATCACATCGCATTGAGCCTAAATTTTTTGTTAAAAGCACTTTATCAATAAAATTATTATTATTTTTATGGAAAATCATAGTCTAAGTAAGTCTAAATTACTAGCATTGGATAAAATCTATGGCTTCCTTCAGTCACAAAGTGTTTGTACAAATCTATGGCTTCCTTCAGTCACCAAGTGTTTGTACATCAGTATATTGAAAGGAGATGAAAGCTTGAACATGAACTAAAGTTGGAAAAATGTTATTGATAAAGCTGTTCCCTAAGCTTCAGGTAGCTGATGTACACTTAGGGATCTGTGGAGTCACAGGCTCTGTCAGGAAGTAGTCTCTGTTGCTACAAACTGTCTAAGGGTCACCGGCTCCTGATTTTTGAATCAGGGTTGAAATTAGTGGCTGAGTTGTAGAGTGATTGATTTCTAAAGGACTGGTCTCAGGTTCGAATTCTAGTGAAGAATGGGATTGGTGCCCCTGAGTCTAACCAACTCTAATGAATACCTGACATAGACCGAACTCTAATGAGTAGGCCTACCTGACATAGACCCAACTCTAATGAGT
>JADKLZ010001913.1:2815351-2858610 GCA_021533235.1 Biomphalaria straminea
AAGGACTAAAGTTTAGATAAGGACTAAAGTTTAGATAAGGACTAAAGATTAGATAAGGACTAACGTTTACGAACCAGTGACCTGGTTATAAGTCTATAGACTTACCAGTGCAAATGTCTTTATTTGATTCATTTAGTCTAAAACCATTATTACATTGACAGTAATAGCTGCCTATTGAATTAATGCATTGTGCATTGGGACCACAGGGATTGGTTGCACATTCATTGATATCTGTAAGGAAAGAAGAAGCGTTCAAAATAAACAGGTCACAAAGTTCTACAGTTTGGACATGAACTTTGACTTTGAAGTTTAATTTCTTTTATGATTTTAATTCAAGCATCTTGAGACCAAAAAAAGTTTTATATGCATGACCTATAAGGATTTCTCTAGTTCAATTTAATGTTTGAAAGTGTATTGTGAAAAATAAAAGTTTGTTAGGATTTTAAAAAAATTGTAGATTACAGAAAAATATATTGTCTTTATCTTCTATATACAAGTGACTTTTACATTTTCAATATTAAGTTGTATTTAAGTTCTTCTATATTTGGTTAATTTTGTTTTTTCATAATTCATAACAATAATATTAAAAGAATGTTATCCTGCCTTCACATTTGGTCTTATTGTCATTCATGATGTATCCATCAAGACATCCTTCACACTGGTAGGCTAGGCCTGTGATTACCTCCAGGTATCCAGGGACATCTGTACAGTTGGTCTGACAAGGTCTGGAGACACAGCCATCTACATCTTTCTCACAGCTTAATCCTAGCATTGAAACAATAAATGATTGACAAAAACTATTCATGGCAATGCTAGGAAAAGTAATGTGCTAGGATGGCTGCCTGGTCGAGCGGTTTGCACGCTGGACTGTCGTATCGATTTACCGATGGTCCCGGGTTCAAACCCTGCCCGCTCCCATCCCCCGTCGTCCTGCGGGAGGTTTGGACTAGGAAATAACTATCTTCAACTCTGAAGGATTTTCCGAAAATATGTAAAACATTTACAAATAAGAATAACCCAAAAAATACAGCCAAAGAAATAAAGAGATAAAAGCTAGTCCTATCAAACGAGCTTCAATCTATGCCTTGAATGGGATCAGTGTTTTTATTAAAGGCTAAGTAGAAAATGTGAAACTTTGGTATTTGAAATAGTGTACTTCCTCTATACCTTTTCCAATTATACTGAGTTTGGTGATATTTTTATTTTTACCTTGATGTCATCTCGAATTTGTATGGAAACCTGTTCCTTTTTGTAGGGGATAGATATTATATGTAATACAAAAACGCACCATAAGACAGTCCCAAGCCTGGCTGAGCAAGAAGGAGGGTTGGGCTTAGGACTTGCTACCCCATCCTGTACAAGAACCACTAGCTACAGAAACACCAAAAAGCAAATAAAAAAATGTAATACACAGTATTATATTGTGTAAATAAATACAATTTAAGCAAGACAATTGGTCTTACCTCTGTTAACATTCATTTGGTCTATCTTCCAAAGTTTCAACCAAACTATTTTGTAATTATATATGGTGCCAGACAAGAAACAAAAATGGCACTTTTGTAACCATCAAACAACAGTCAAATTTTTTTTTCAACCAGTCAATCTATTTCATTTTTTGACATTCTGAATACCATTCCTACCAAGCTGCTATGAAAATTATTTGAAAGATGAGACCAAAAGAATAATGAGAGGGAAGACCAAATGGTTACAATTTTTCATGAACATCTTTTTAAAAAAATTATTTGGTGTCAACGAAAGCTTACAACTTTTATTGAAAACTAAATACTGCTTCATAAATTTCTAAGTGACACTGACCTGTATGACCTGGACCACAGACACATGAAGCCACAGGGCTGAACTTAGCTCCAAAAGTTTTTACAATCTTAAAGTCACATGAGCCATTATTTTGACAGTCACATATGATTAGTGGGATGTCAACAACTGTTGATGTCAGACCATTTTCTGACATTAAAGCAATTCTAAAATTGAAAAAAAAATATTTATTAATAATTATTTTTTTTTTAAATTGAAAAATGTAGACTCAAACTCTATGGCCAGATCACAAGGTCCTGAGGGCTTAAAAAGACCTTCCTTCAGTGAACGGAACCAGGAAAAAGAAGAAGAAGAGACAAAGAAAGCTATGAGAAGACAACATCAAAGAATGGACAGGCCTAACATGAATGAAATTATATCCACGGAAAAGAACAGAGAGGAATGGAGAAAGACTGTTGACAGGTCTTGTATAGTGCCCCATTGGATCAACAAATTAAGGGTTGGGTGAAGGTGACTGTTCTGTAAGGTTAAACCACCAGAACATTGGTGACTTTTCTGTAAGGTTAAACCACCAGAACATTGGTGACTTTTCTGTAAGGTTAAACCACCAGAAAATTCACTTTTATAAATAATATAAATAAATAAAATAATTTAATATGTGTTCAACATACTTTGAATGTCAATCAGAAAACATAAAAAAACTTACTGGATGATCTCTTGTTGTACATGGTTCACTGCCCCCTGTACTAGACAGGATGACAAATTAACTCTTGACACAGTGTAATTACTGCCACTGACACTAATGCATGTCCAATTCTGACCATCAGAACTCTGACCAGATACAGTCACTTGAAACCTATCCCCAACTTTCACAAGTGTTTCCTGGACTTTGGAAATCACTAGTGGTCTTTGATCTGCCAAGCAAGATATTTACAAATACTAAAAAGTTCATCCCTTTTAACAAAATCACTATTAAAATGTAATAGTTAAAGATATTTTTAGCTAAGACTTCATTTATAATTACAAATTAAACTATATGGAAACCATGCTATATAGACCTTAGTAAAAAGGAAAGTATTCCTTTCATTCTTTTTGATGTATAGGGCAGATGATGTAAAGGTCATCTGTTACTGTGGTCTACAGTTAATGTGGTGGCCAACAGTTACCAAGGTTGTTTCTGGCCAGCACAACCACCAACCACTTTTACTTTTCCCCAACTAATTTCAGGTACCCATTACAGCTGCTTGGACTCTGAGGTGCCCAAAGATAACAGAAATTAAAAATCCTAGTTTTCACCAGGATTTGAACCCGTAACCCTGGCTGAAGTATATTAGGTGCCCATAGACTACAACAGAACAGAGCATGTAACAAGCTGAGAGACCAGGTCCAAACTGTTATATGGTTGAATGAAGTTTAATACTGAAAAGGCCACTGTCAAGTCCCTGTTCGTAACATGAAGTCATCCCTTTGAAATCAAAAGCTGACTAATAATAACATCAATTGACTATATCCCACTAAGCTGTGACGTCACTAAATGTCACATTCAACTATGGTGCATCTCTATACAAACTGTCTATCATAATATTATTGAAAGCATTGCATATCAACAAGCCTTTGAAAATAACTCACCTTTAATATTCATAAAAATTTCATGTGATTGAACTGTATTTAATGAGCTCACTGCCACTTCCACATTACCAGTAGCAATGTAGTCAAAGAGACAGGGCAAGGATCTGGTCCCATTGCAAACTTTCAAAGCTTTCTCAATATACTCAAGATGATCATTCAAAAACAGAGGCTGGAAGCCAGTGTCAGTAAATGATGATGAGTTCTGACCATAGCTGTAAAGGAAGATGGAGTCCACTACTCTCCCTTTGAAGCAAAGAAAAAAAATGTGCAAAGATTTATTGTTTTCAGTATTATCCCCCCCCCCCCACAAGAATGAAAAGCCAAACCCATTCTCAGCATTGCAAATATTAAAAATAGAAAATTTTATTGTCTGATCTCCCACTTTATTTTTTGGCTGTAGTTTTACATCTTATGCCCTTGGAAAGACATTTTTTCCCCAATGGGAGGATGAGATGCTATTAGTTATTTGGTGTTATGTATTGAAACACACTCATGAAAAAATTAAATATTCAACTGGATCTTAAAAGCATCTTCTTCCTAACCACTAAAAAAAAAAATTGCAAGCTCTTGTAGTATGACCATAGCACAAAATCCTCCGCACTGAACAGTAGGTATGTAAATAACATTAGGAAATTTAACAAGAAGCATTATGACGTATGAGGTATTTAGGAATGGACAAAGCTGCTCAGCCAATTTATTTGTAGGTATCTATTGGTCTAACAAAATGTGCCATGTGAAGGCCAAGTTCTGTTCTATCAAAAGACTTGTGTAGTTTCTAAGAGAGATTGTAATGTTCTCTTTAAATTATCTTTCCTTTCTGAAACACTGACACAAGTGTAAAAGAAATTATTTTTTTGTACAAAAGTAACAATTTACTTTTAAAGAAGTCACACCATTAGACTGTGACAATATTATTCTCCTCCCCTACACAAAGCTTATTGGAACCATCTTTTCTAGCCTCACACTCATCCTATATTAAATTAGCTATTTGCACTAATTAATGTAACAGTAGTCATACCTTTTGCAAGGATATATACCATTAACAAAATCTCATGAAAAATTGGTAAAAACTTTATTTCTTATAAAAAAAACATTTTTACAGAGTAGGCCTAATTGTCTCAAAAAGACAAAAACATATTAGCACACCCATGGCATATGTATATGTGTGTTCTGAAGGAGGGTGCCCTATGTATTAATGGGATTAATGTCTAACCCCTTCGAGACAACTTACAAGTTTTCCCATACTCAAACCAAAGTCGTTCATCTGAGCTGTTGGACAACATTGTTCCGTTGGGAAATAGGAAGTCGTCCTCACTGTTGCCATTGAAATTTCCCAGCAGGCCTTTAGTCAAATGTTGATACTTATGTGGTAGATCAACAGAGAAATCCAGCATTTCATTGATGAGTCTTATTCTGAAACTGATCTCTGAAACAACAAACATTAATACAAACATTAATACAAACATTGATACAAACATTGATACAAACATTAATACAAACATTGATACAAACATTAATACCAACATTAATACCAACAGTAATACAAACTGTATTGTTTGTTTTTAGAACTAGTATGATATATTTGAGATTATAAACCAAGGCATGTTAGAATTTTAAAAAGATTGTGTGAATAATCTAAACATCTTGTAACATCAAAATAACATAAAACCAAGTGGCCAATTTAAAGTAACAGGATCCAACTAGATACATAATTCAACCTGTTAGTTACAGTGGTATGGCCTGCATAAGGAAATGTATCGAATTTAAATACCTAATGCAGGCTGGAGGTCTAACACTATTTTACATAAATAGCCAATCAAAGTAGGAATACATATTGTGATGTACTGAATTACCATCTTTAGTGACTACTTGAAGAAATTCTCCATGTTTTGCTACAATCACATTACTGATCACATCAAACAAATGTTCTTCTAGTAAACGTCTGGATATGTCCACTTCATTGATGTAGACTATCAAGGCTAGATGTAAAAGAGAAAAATATAATGATTTTATGATAATCTCTAGATGTTGGTTTCTTTTAGCTATTTCAGAACTTTTTTAGAAATGAAGATTATATCCCAGCCCAACCCTCCCGCAGGATGGTGGCAGATTGCAACCAGCAGTGTTCAAAACTCAGGATCATCAAGACAACAGTTTAGTGTGCATATCACATGACCAGGCTAGTTAAATTGACATGAGTAATAACAAAAAAAGATGTTAGGTATCTAATGTGATTTTAGAGATAGTTTTTCATAATTCAGTGTATGAATATTTTTCAAGATACAATAATATTGTTGGAAACTTGTTTCCCCCCCCCCCCCCCCCAACTAACCATTATTTCCTCATGTGCACTTGTGTGATTTTTTGATTATGCTGGAGGGCATATGTTGATCTCTGAAGGGAGATACATGACATTAGTTCTGGGTTTTCTCAATGTAGATATTGAGGACTTTGTTTCTTTTTATTTAAAATGTTATATCCAAAAAATTGTTATAACTTTTTACTACTAACACATTCATCAATACTTTCAAAGCAGATGACAGAGTACTGCTACTGTGGTCCACCATTATATAACCATGACATCATTTATATGATATAATAAAAAATAATCATTGCTAGTTTAAATATTTTAATATTAAAATGACTCACATGTTTTGTTTGCGTTCAATTCCACACTGACTTTATCTCCATCTGTAGCTGTAAAAACCAAGGCACACCAAACTGTAGCGGATGTCAATGTTCCATTAAGGTATTTGGCTCTACACGTACGACCCTTCAAAGACAATAGATACAAACATAGTCAATGCTCTGAATTATACACCACACTGGAGGATAGTAGAAAACAACTTTATTTAACAATACAGTGACAGTTAAAAAACAAAACAAGCTGAGAGCATACATGACAAGGAAATATGAACTGAGGGCAAGAAGGAAGGCATATTTCAGGAGTTATTGTTTATTTATGCTTTATCTTTGGTGTGTTGGAAGTGTGGTCAAGGGACTAAGTACACTTTAACTTGGCTTAGCTACCTATGAAAGAGGTTGAAAGTTCGACACCCAACTCGAGCAAAGTTGTATTTACTGAGCACGTAATGGCAGCAAGAAAACCTTCTCCTAGATACATTAAGTTCATAAGAAGGTCTATTGCTTCAGGCCTAACATAAGAGAAGATTACAAATAGGTCTCATGTCTCAGAAATCCCATTAACTTCATAAGAAGGTCTATTGCTTCAGGCCTAACATAAGAGAAGATTACAAACAGGTCTCATGTCTCAGAAATCCCATTAAGTTCATAAGAAGGTCTATTGCTTCAGGCCTAACATAAGAGAAGATTACAAACAGGTCTCATGTCTCAGAAATCACATTAAGTTCATAAGAAGGTCTAGCACTAGATTTCTGAAATATGATCCCGTTGTAGTCTTCATTTGTGTCATTGCTTCAGACCTCACACGACAAGATTATAAACAGGTTTCATGTTTTTGGAATCACATTAAGTTCATAAGAATTGCTTCAGGCCTCACACCACAAGATTATAAACAGGTTTCATGTTTTTGGAATCACATTAAGTTCATAAGAATGTCTAGCACTAGACCTTCTTATGAACTCGATGTGATTTCTTAAACATGATCTCGTTGTAGTCTTCATTTGTGTTATTGCTTCAGACCTCAAACAGCAAGATTACAAAGAGAACATGAGAAATGGTCTTGTTTCAAGCTACTCACAAACCAATAATAAAAGCCTCACACAAGACAAAGTAAAATCTACTACAAGGTTACTTTCTGTAACAGTGGAAGCACTATTTAAGTAAGTAAGACATTGAACATGCAATGACACAAATCAGCCAACAATTATTCTGACCATAACTTAAACACCTACCTGCATGATAAAATAATTTTCCTGTGATACAGCAACTTCCAGAAGTCTGTATTCTCCAAGCCCATTGAAAGTAAACAAACTTTGATCCAAAGTAATAATGTGTGGATCACCAAACAAGAGGGCTTGAAAACAAAAATTAATAGAGCAAAAATATTGTTTGGATTGATTTGAATAGAAAACAAACACTAAAAAATGGCCAGCTAACATATTATTTTATGGTCTAACTTAAACAAGATATGGATGACTTTTAGAAATATTCTTTTTTTTTAAACTTTGTAAGCCTAAAAATTTCTTTTTATAATAATTTTTTTTCCCATGTATAAGCTTTTTGTATGTAAATACAAAATTTGAAGAGTACAAGATAGAACATCTAGCACAATTACACAATTTTTCATTAGATAAGAGATTTGTACCCAACTATGAAAAATCAACTGTAATGAAATATATTTATATATTAAAAAGTAATGCCTACATCAGAGGGATACTAGGACTTACTTAGGTCCTCCAATGGCATTTACTGCATGTGGCAGCAATTAAGTTGAATAAGCAAACAACTTGCTAGGTAGGTAGTTCTAATTTCTTATTGTTAACTAAAAACTGGCCAACTTACCTCTTTGAAATGAGTTTGAATTACAAGTGCTGATTGGTCTAAGTTCATAGTACTTCTCACACAAGTTGGATTGCTGACAACACCAGGAATAAGGCAGGACATCATTCAAAGCATGTCCATAGGGATTGTTTCCAAGAGCATTGTACCTTTGAAACGAGCCAGCTAGCCGAGGCCGATTTTCAAAGAAACCTCCATCCCTATAGCAGCATTGCTAGAAAGTATGTTAGAAAATTGAAATGTCACTTTAAACAATGGTAGTTTCTAAAAAAAGAGTAAATCTATAACAATAAAATTGGTTTCATTTAAGTTATGAACATTTTTCATTGGGACTTGCTAGATTTTTAAGACAGAGGATGCACAGCTAAGCTGGTTCTGTGGCCAATAGATTAGCAGGATGTCCTATACCTAGCACAACCAACATAACACTATACCCAGCAAATGTTTAATAACCATTTGAATCATCTTACCATTCCAAGTTGTTATTCCAGACTTAATCAGGATTTGAGCTTCAGGACCCTTGGTTTAAAACCCAAGTGTCTCAACACTTATTAGCCAATACTTTATTTTTTAAATGTCATATTTTGTGAAATGTATAAGTAATGGACCTAAAGAATCTATTTTGAGTTTTAACAGGGAAATTTCTACCAAATGATAAGCTAAACTCTATCAAAATAATACTTCAATAATCTTGACCCAAACGTTATAGTGAAGACATGCACCAGTTGTTTTAAATAAAACAGAAGAAAAAAAAATGTGCCCTACATTAAATTATTCTTCAAGTTTCTTAATTCTCCCAGGAAATGAAGTTCACTTCACTTGCTTCTTTTTATAACAAAACACAATAACTTTAAAAGTGATCAAATACAAGATACTATAGAAGATGGCCACTTCAAGAACTTTAAGATATCAACTTTCCTGAGCAGAGAAATTGTATGGTTTGTTACTGTTACATAATTACCATATTGTCAATCTGCTCTGACTTATAGGCATTCTTTAGTTTCCTTACCTTATATAATACAGACGTTACTTAAAAAAAAGATCATTAAGTCATACACGTCTTGCATCCAGTCATGAATGTTAACCAATGACTTAAATTCTGCTAAGTCACTGGTTTTCCTGGCTAGCTCAGGCAACCCACTCCATGCTCTAATAGCACTACAAAAGAAGGAGCATCTGTACCAATTTGTCCTAGCATATGGAACAAGGAGTCTGACTTCATCTTTATTTACTAAATAAATATTTTCAGATTCATTTATAATAAAATTTTACAACTTTTAGACTCCATATGTATGAAAATAAATTTCTATCACTCATTAAAGGGTTTAAACTATAGAAATGAATGATACTATGGTACTAATCTTCTGAAATAGTCTGTTCTAGAAGGAAATATGAGGAGAAAATAAAAGTCCCAGTACATAATTGTTTTCAATACATTACCATTCCAACATCTCCATAATTGGGTACTGTGTTATAACAGTTGTCCTGTGAAGCTTTCCTCCATAGAGCACTGGAGGTCACAATCAGTTCATGACATGGACAAGGAGGTAAAAGATTCATCCAGTGGTGAACATTTACTGACAAGATTAAGATTAGCTTTAATATTATTCATAGATTATGTGTAATTAAGAGAAAAGTTGTAACAATGTTTTGTGATTCATGTAGCTTTTAAATAAAAATAAAAGAAAATGATAAATACTAAATAAAAAGGTTGATAAATCTGTATTTATTCATTATCAATATCGCTAATATTAGTTTAGAATTTATAAAGTTTAACTTGACTGGTTTAATTTTGGGAAATTAACAAAGTCATAATAAGATTTTTTTTTGTTCAAAGAAACTTGTTGTACGTGTCAATAGTGAATATTAGTTTTAAAACACTCGTAGCTAGTTTATATCTGACACAGGATTGCATGGTTACCTAACACATTACTTACTTGTTTCATTTACATTTCTCAGATACCAATTCTGACATTTGCTTTCAAAATTTTCAGCCTCTCCAACTTTAAAAAACCAAAACCCAACTGTGCTATCTGAAATACAAGACATTTTGAAAAGCAACATAACATTCATTCTAAGTTTTGAACACAGTAAGTTGTAAACACTAAATTATTAATACTTGAGAGTCATTAATCAATCATGTAGGAAAAAACATTGCTTTTTCTTTTAATAACTTTTATACATCACTACTTTCATGCTTATAGAATGCACAGATTGCTATAATCCAATTTCATGTGTGGACCAGTGTGAGGAGGTGGTATCTGGAAGAAGGTTATCCATGCTGCCTTTAGACACTCAGTAAACACAAGTCTGCTCAAGTTGGGTGCCAAACCTTGAGCCCCGATGATACATAGCCAGGCTAAGTTCAACCGTACTGATAGCCTCTCAGCCAGAAATTCTTAAAAAAAGAATCACTACTTTAACAGAACTCAAATGACACAATGTGACATACTTTTGCTGTTGCCGAGAACAGTATCAAAGACATAAAAGTTTGAGATTTGAGTATCAAAGTTTGTATCTCCCCATCCAACCACTACAGGTCTGGCCATCACAGGGTTAAATCTCATGGCTCCATTTGTGTATCTGTACTGGGCAAATGTTGTGAAGCCATCAGTGATGATCACACATTGAAAGGAGACTCTCTGAAATCAAAAGGGTTAAACAATGGATTATTGATTTCATATTGTAACGATAACCATAATTAAATGTATATATAACTTTTAACAAACATCAGTTAGGCTGTGCTTTGATAACAAATTATATTTGTATCCTCATGAAAGCATTAATTTGAACAGACACAATATACAAAAAGAGTTTTATCACAAATGATACACCAGAACATAAGACTAAAAAGTTAAATAACAATAATACATACAACACTGAAACTGAACCATAACTTAAAAATACAAATACAATCTTATCTTTTCTTATACAATACAGACGTTACTTCAAAAAAGAAGATGATTATGTCCTACGCGTCATGCATTCAGTCATGCATATTAACCAATGACTTCAATTCTGCCAAGTCACTGGTTTTCCTGGCTAGCTCAGGCAATCCATTCCATGCTCTAATAGCGCTAGGGTAGAAGGAGCTTTTGTACAAATTTGTCCTAGCATATGGTACGAGGAATGTGCCTTTTTCTTTACAAAACCTAATAACATGCTTAGAAAGACACACCGATGTAGGCACATTTCTTATTCCAGGTGCTAGGAAAAGTTCCTATCATTACAGTTAATTTAGAGGAGTGTCAATTACAAAAGGTTATCTGTACTTCAAAATAATTTAAACATATATATGAAGGAATTTTATTTATGATGTAATAAAATCTTTTCTTATACTTTTAAGGGTATAAAATCAACAATAGATAAAAAAAAAACAACATTTAATGATCTAAAAGTACAAAGAAACATAATTCTAGATTTGACATTACTAAAGACCAATTGAAGCCTAAAAAAAGATGTAAATCAGCATAAATTAATTACATGAAACCTAAAAGTTTTACGGTCTCTGAACACATGTATCATGTAGAATGTATTGGCTTTTTTTTATGAATTGTGTTCTTTTTAAACATGTTAAAGGCCTTAGTTCAGCATTATACCAATTTTGATTTAACAATTAGTATAAAAGTGCCTACCTCAACTGTGCTTCTGTGAGCTGGAACTTCTACCCAAGTCACTACAACAACATTAGTTGCATCATAAGACTTCAACCCTTCAACGTTTTGCACCACATCAGAGTTTGCTTTGTCCAGAATCTTTTGGTTCAATTGACTTTTATTGTATACCTATGGATTATAAAATAGAAAGAAATTAGTATATATTTAAAGAACAATGAAATGGGTCTCCAAGAAGTGTTTTTAAATCTAATTCTGTCATTCTTGGGTGCTCGAGCAGTTAAGCGCTTGGCTTCCGAACCTGAGGTCCTGGGTGGGAATCCTGGTGAAGAGATTTTGAATTTCAGGATTTTTAAGGCTCCCCTGAGCTCAACCAAATCTAATGGGTACCTGACTTTAGTTGGGGAAAGTAAAGGTGGTTGGTCATTGCACTGGCCACATAACACCCTGCTCGTTAACCGCCGGCGAAAGAAACAGATGACCTTAACATCATCTGCCCCATAGATCGCAAGGTCTGAAGGGGACACTTTTACTTTTTTTTTCCTGTCATTCTTAGATCTCTAATTTATGTACATGTACACATGTTATCTGACTTACAAAGATTTGTAGGAAAAAATGTGGCGTCCAGCAAGAACAAAATATTAATAAATACAAAGTTTAAGATTCCTTCCAACAGGAAGTTAGAGGACATCTCTGAGCACACGTTATTCACATCAATTATAATGAGACAACCCGAAGCACGTACTACATGGCTAGACACCCAAGTATATCATGGTAGTCTTTGATCAATGGTCATTATGTAGTGGCCACCATAAACTAACATCAAATATGAAGCCTTAGGGGAAAGAAAAGCTAACTTTACAAAATATTTTATTCAGTGATGACTGTAGCTTTTGTTTGAAAACACTTCAAGCTGTTTTCTTCTAGCCAAAAAATACCCAATTAAAAAAAAAAACTTATATGGAGAGTTTCCTGAACTGGAAACAAATGTGCTGTTCATGTCTGATATTGTGTTAGTTATTAACTCTAACATAATAATAAGAATGCAGCTGAAGAAAAAGAGACATATTTAAATGATATTAAGAACATTTACCATTACTGAAAACAAATTATTGTAAAGACATTGCCAAGACAATATGTTAACCTCTTAATAATAATAACTTACCTGATAATATATTTCTGCTTGTTTATCTGCAGATAAAAGATCTAGATCTGACCAATAAACTGCTAACAGTTTGGAATGTGTGTCTACAGGAAGCTGTTTTGGTGAGAAACTGGAATTATCGTGTCCAAAACTAATTAGGCCGTTGATTGATACCTAGAAAATAAAAAGAACATAGCAAGACTATAAACAAAAAAATTCATACCTTGTAAGTTAATTCTTTACCATTCATGGATAACACAAAAAGAAAAAAAATATTTAAAGAAATAGTACTTGACGAATCTTTCACTCCCTAGATTTAAGAGTAAAACAATGTTAATGAGCTTTTGGCATCATTCATTCAGCCTTTCAAGCCAAAGTTGGTGCATTGAGACAACAAACAAAACATAAAAAAAAAAAATTAAGAAAAAGCAAAACAAAGCTTATCTAAGGGGAGGAACCCCACACTTACAGTTTATATCTCAATAATGTCAAAATACCCTTTTGCAATATCAAATAAAATAATTTGTTTGGTACGTTGAATAAATTTTCATTTGGTACGTTAAATAAATTTTCAAAGTTTCAACTTGATCAGAAAATGTGTGTGAGAGAAATGACATGTACAATGGGGTCAAAAATTCACATATTTAGACATAACTGAGAATACTGACGGATTATTCTCCCTTGTAGGACTCAAGCAAAAAAAAAATTATTATTAGTAGGCCTAATCAATATAGACTAATTGTAGTTTTTTTTTATATTGATTCATGTATTATTGCATTCACTAATTAATAATTGTGCAAAGTTTCAACATGATCAGAGGATAGATGTTAGAGAAATATAATTTTTAAAATTTTTACCAGACAGACAAAGTGATTTGAAATAAGCTTTGTAAAAACTAGAGGCTTAATGAAAGCTAATCATAAAAATTAAAATTTCTCACGATCAACTCATGGAACTTCATTTTTTACTTCCGGCTTTTACACCATTTACTCCTGTTAAGTTTGCTGTGTTTACAGGTTTAACATATTTGTAAATTGTCAATATGTTAAGTTTCAATACATGGTACTTACCCATAATGCATCATAGAGTTCATTTTCAAAAGGCAGAGAATATGGAATATTTATTTGAACAGAAGCTAACTCTACATCTCTGGGCATAGTCTGGTCTGATTGTTGGATACCGAAGGGATAGAAATCTGAAATAAAAAAAGCATATTTAAATTATCTTTCAATTTGTCGACTGTGATGAAACATGTTTTCATCAATAACCATTACAACACAAAGCTTCATGATTGAAAGGCAAGTGCTATTTACTCAATTAATTAGTCACTTATTTCAATAAAATTTAATCATTGAGCTGAACATAATTATTTAATTAGACTGGCTAAAGGAAAATATTTTTAACTTGTTACTTTAAGATTGTAGGCTGAAAACTAAAGTATGGCCACTCTCCTTCACATTTGAAGATAAGACATTTCTCATTTCCTATGAAAGATGGCTATCGTATTCTCGTTATAGGAAGCCATCTTTTAATCTTAGCCTTGCTTTATTTAGATAAGCATTCTTTCATGAAGGCTGATTGCCTTGGTTCATATCGTGAGACTCTGACACCCAGAGCTTCTTGCCATGAGGAACAATTGAGAGCTAGTGTCTCCCAGTATTGAAAATCAAATCTTACACTCCTTGAAAGAGCTCTTAAGGATGTGTTTATTGAACTTTATACACCCCATACCCGCGAGTGCATTCCTTCATTAAGCTTGATCCAAGTTAAAGAGTGATGTGTAAGGCTGGGTACAGATTTGTGTACAGTTCGACTGGGAACAGTTCAGTAGTGTGGTAGTGATGATAAGTATGTCAAAGTCACATTCCTTATTCCATATGCTAGGACAAATTTGTAAAAACACTCCTTCTTCCCTAGTGCTATTAGAGCATGAAATGGGTTGCCTGAGCCAGCCAGGAAAACCAGTGACTTGGCAGAATTAAATCAGTTGTTAACATGCATGACCCATAGGACCTTATCATCTTCTTTTATGAAGTAACGTCTGTATTATATAAGAAGATAAGATATGATGTTGTTAGTGGAATGCTAAGAAATAAAATGTATATACTCTCTTACACTACCTGTATACAGTGACAGATTACTAGATTTTATAGTAAATAAAGTTAGATTAAAATGAAATTGGAGTTGTCACGTTCTTTGCATTGACTTCACTTGTGTGTCTACAATTAAGTAGATAAAGCCAGAACCAGAGAAATACGTAAAGGTATTATATACAAATTAAGACATAAAGGAAGGGTTTTCTATTATAATTGAATGCTTTACGAAACAATTTTTAATGAATTTAATATCAATAATCTAGATTAAACATTAAAAATAAATACTTACATTCATTGAAAAATCTGAAAATGAAAAAAGAGCAATCAGTACAAAGTATACACTTTCTGGACAACAGATGAAGCCAAGAGGACTGGAAAGAGCTGGGAAGCCATTAAAAAAACAAGCAAGAGACAGAAGGGAGTGGATTGTGTTTACTAAGATCATGTTCCATGAGGAATGCAAAGAAAAGATGATGATAATGATCTGGACATTGTGCATTTTTTTGAGCTAGGTATTTTTTGTTTAGTTTGCAGAAATATATCTAGATGTGTAAGACTAAACAAAAGACTAAACAGCAATACAAAACAGCAATACTAAACAGCAATACAAAACAGCAATACTAAACAGCAATACTAAAATGAAAAACAATAAACCTTAAAGTTGATTTGGTAACTAAATGATATAACATCTGATCTCTCTAAAGCTTAGTCGATTTAGTTATCTTCATTTAGATTTGCACATTTTAAGAGATTTTAATAATAATTTATCAAAGGACTTACTGGCAAATCCATTCTTTTGTCGAGCTTTCTACACATCTATGGTTATAAGAACACAAAATGCACACTGCTGACTCTAGTTAGACAAACAGGAGAGAGAGTAACATACATACATTGCAGGGAGTATACAATCATAACTTTATTGATAACATTGATTTAAACAGAACAGCGTGAAATCTCAGTCAGACATGGAACCAATTAATATTAAGATTATTAGGCAAGTCAAACAAGTTGAAGTCTAAGTAGGTCTCTACATTTGAAAATATTTAAATTGTTACTTTTTGAACTAATAGACTAATACCATATTTACTATAGTCTATAGATTCTAAAGTAAAGTATAGATCTATTTGCATTCACAGTATGCAGTGTATGCATAATGAAGAATCTTCAAAGGCAATAAAATCTGGATAATTGACTCTACTTTTAAATTTACCACCACCTTATAGATCTATAAATCTATATAATGTATTCATTCTTGGTCTAGATCTGTGTTCCTTTCAGTAGTTAGTTATATGCAACTTGTCAGCAATTTAAATCAACTACTAGAAATAGGTTAATCCCCCTTTAAATAATCCTTTAACTTTTAGTTTTACATAACTTGAATGCCTAATTAGTGTTTCATTAGTCAATGATCAATGATTAGTGACAATTAGTCTGTGTGTGTAGGCCTTATTTCTGTAAAAACAAACAATTACAAACAAAAACTAAAAAACCTTGAATTAGTGATAAGTCTTATTTAAATTCTAAATAAAATATTTTTGCTATGTAAAACTAAAAGCGGATATGATCGACTATACATCTAGAAGTTTAGGTCTGTCTATAATAATGGCTGTATTTATTATTTACCGTTTTTTATGTTTTTTAGTTTAAAATGTAGACTCATCTAGATCTATACTTACGAAACCTGTATGGAGTACTCGCGATGTTCTCAACTTGTGGATTACTGACTGAATACATAACACCGTCCACTAAGAGATGGTCCTCTGCATCAAGCTGTACAAGAGACTTGGCCAGAGACATTAATAAGCTGGTGGTCTGGAGACTGTGACAGGCCTGGCTGCTGTTGTCATCAAATATCAAATCTAACTGAACTGTATCGTTGGGACTGGGAAATACACGAAGCAGACATGGCGTTATTTAATCTTTTAAAGTTTGTATAAGAGGAGCAAAAGATTTACTATGGGAAATTAAAAACAACAACACTAGTTTAGGAAATAATTGGAACAAATAGACTAATTTCCAGGCTAAGATTCCCAGAGAAAATAATGCACCTCTTTTTGCGAAACCCTTAAAGTCAAGTTCCCTTTTCCGACCTTAATTGTGGTCTATAAGGCAAATGATGTAAAGGTCATCTGATTCTGTGGCCCACGGTAAACGAGGGCGTCATGTGTCCAGCACAACGACCAACTGCCTTTACTATTCCCCAACTAATGCCAGGCGGGTGGACTCAAGGGCGTGCAAAAATCCCGAAATTTTAAAAATCGCAGTCTTCACCAGGATTCGAACTCGGACCTTCTGTACGGAAGCCAAGCGCTTTACCGCTCATGCAGCCACCGCGCCCTCAATCTCTAACTAAGGTAACCAGATATTTAGGGCCCCAAAGCGGGACACACGTTGATCATAGGACGTACAACAAAAAAAAACAAAAAAAAAACAGGCTTTTTTTTTCGAGCAATATTTTTTTCAACAGCCTGGACGTTATTACAATACATCACAATTTTTATAAACACAACAGACACTCAACAATTTAATGTAAACATACACACACTAATTTAAATAATATCAGGCAGGGGCCTAGCTAGGAATTTTCCATCGTTTGGGGGCCCGGGGGTATTGCAGACCTCTTAGGAGGCCCTTCCATTTTGCGTAATATTCACTTTTTAATATAAAAAACATTTATTTGGGGTCCCTCTCAGGAGGGGGCCCGGGGGGATTTTCAAACTACGCCACTGATTTCGGGTCAAGATAGATCATTTTTCGGTGCGAGACATCTGAAAGCTTTGACGTGTCAAAAAGGCCGATTCTCTCTCGGAAATACCCGGTCTACGATTATCGCCGATTCTCTCTCGGAAATACCCGGTCTACGATTGTCGCCGATTCTCTCTCGGAAATACCCGGTCTACGATTGTCGCCGATTCTCTCTCGGAAATATCCGGTCTACGATTGTCGCCGATTCTCTCTCGGAAATACCCGGTCTACGATTGTCGCTGCTACATCACTTTTTGAATTTCTAACCAACTCGCGTCATCCAGACTTTAATTTGGGAATCAGCATTAGAGGTGAAAAGCCGACAAGTGTCAGTTGTCTAAACACATCGGAGCTATCGTCTCAGATATAGGATCAAACCCAAACTACTAGCCCGAATGGCACAGTTTACAGCAGCACTGGCAACAAAAAACACAAAACAATACCAAATGACAAAAGCATAACTCCACCAAAGTTAGACTGATGCGCTCCCTGTTCATGGACACAGTTTATGATTTTTAAATACTTGTGTGTCTTGAAAGCTGACTACAAAGCTGGAGAGAAGGATTCTAGCGATGGAATCGACATGCTACAGAAGGATCATGGGTATCACATTTAAAGACCGCATCACAAAGAGATAAGAGACAGGGTTAAATAGAGTGATTGCTAACTATTGCATTTAAAACAAGATTACAAAGAGAGTTTGTGTGATACACAAACTCAGAGGCGGCCCCCGTCGGAGTCGGATCCCTGTCAGATCCGCCTATTCGCAAGATGTTTCGAATGTTCCTTCAAAGTTGAAAATAGTTAACTTCTCGATGTACGACGGAGGATGGCGAGCAGGGTATAAACCTGCCTTATCTTGATGTTTCCGCACTAGACTGTAGTTCGGATTTATCGTTGGTCCCTGGCTCAATTACTGCATGCTCCCATCACCTCCTGTGGAAGGTTTGTAATAGAAAAATAGGATAAACGACAGATCTTATTTAGTGCCCCAGCGGTCAAAATATACATCTTCCGTGGTTTGATCTGAACTGCCACACCTATTTTAGGATTGATTACTTAGATAGTAAATACTCATAAGTTGGAACAAAGAAAACATGAAATCTGGTGCATTGTATAACATTATTAATTGTCTTTAATTAGGTTTCATTTATATTGCATACTAATTAGGTTTTTTTCTCTTTAAATACTGCTTGCATAAAATATTTTAAAAATTAGATTTTGAGCTTTTAGAAAAAAAAAAGTAGCCGTTGCATCAGAACTTTGAATGATCTATATTATCGTGATGTCAGATTTTCATTTTCTCTTCTACTTTCTGAGCACTAAACGGGACGGACGGACAGACAGACAGACGGACAGACAGACAGACAGACAGACGGACAGACAGGCCACACAAAACTAATAGCGTCTTTTCCCCTTTTCGGAGGCCGCTAAAAATGGAAAATTAAAACTCTATGGCCATATTAGAAGGTCTTTGGGTCGTCCAATGACCTTCCTTCAGGGAACTGTACCAGGAAAAAGAAGAAGAGGCAGACAGATAAAGCGATGGAATAAAAAAAAATGGACAGGCCTGCCATTTAAAGATGTTCTGTACAAGGCAAAAAAAAAAGAGAGGAAGGGGTAAAGATGGTTGACAAGTCTCGCGTGGTGCTCCAACGGTCTATGACTGACTATGGAATAGAATTGAATAGATGAAGGTCTACGTTCATACGATCGTCACACCGCGGCTGTAGTAGAATGTCTCGAACACTAGGATCTAGCTTAGCACTTAGTCTAGTCTTCAATTTTGGTTTCTATTCAAGTATGAACTACTTACATAAGCCTAACATCCTCCTTGGAATGGATGCTTGGTACAACACCAAGTTCAGCTTTCAGTGTTGCTGTTAGCCGTTGATTTACCTGACCCACCAAAAAAAAAAAAAAAAGGCAGAAATTAAATTTGGCCTACTTTTTTAAGTTGATTGAGGAACTTACACTCTTATACTCTTTAATACTCGATAGACATACAATGTCATAAAAATATTAAATAGAATACATTTAAACAAAAAAAAAAAAAAACACTAAATTTGAAGCACAAATATACATGTAGGCCAGGGGTGGGCAACCTTTTTCAACCGAGGGCCGCATTAATAAAATTTGGGGACTAGGCGGGCCGCATATATATCGTATGTATAACCAACTCCTAGATACCCCCTCACCCCACTGGTCCACAAATGAGATTGGACCAAAGCGCTCTGAAATGCTATAATCATGAAGATAGCGCTATATAAAAGCAATAATAATAATATAAGTTGCGAAGTGAATTTGGTGGCCCTGAATAAAATAGAAAAATACAAAATAAAGGGAAAAAGCTAAAATTTTACAAATTATTAGACCTAGTCAATATGGTGTACTTCGAACAATAACCAGACAACACGTTTCCTATTCCTTCTCTATAATATCACATTTCAATTCCTGTGCGAGGTCCCTAACTATTGTTAATACGTGTCCTGAGTAGTTGTGCCCCATGAATAAAATTTAATGTAGCCTTGTGTAAAGTTTCCAGTTACTAAAATATGGTTGGGAAATTTTCTTAATTTTATTTTAAAAAATGTTGTTTTTCTCTGTAAAAACTCCATCAGTTGTTACCCTTGCCATCTTGTACAAGCCAAACCAACTCTTTCAAACAGTTCTTCATAGAATTGAATAAATATTGGCCCCGGCTGACGTTATCGAAATGTTGCTTTAAATATAATCTTCGTTTACTAATAACTTTTTAGAAGGACGTTTAGAGACATTGTTTCTTTAGCCTAAGAGATATGAATCAAAAGTTTCAATAATTTCTAAATATATTTACAATTATTTATTTTAATATACATGTACCTACATTTTTATATGTGTAATGTGTGGGCACACTTGATTTATTTAGGTATTCGCGGGCCGCATAAAACACTTCGGCTGGCCGCATGTGGCCCGCGGGCCGTAATTTGCCCACCCCTGATGTAGGATATTTCTTTTCTACATCTTCTTGTATCTTATATATTACACATTACCAAATTAAAAAAAAAGAAGATAATTACGTCCTACGCATTGCATGTGTCAGTCTAGTCATGCATGTCGATGACTTAAACTCTACTAAATCACTGATTTTTCTGGCTGATTCAGGCAACCTATTCCATTCTCTAATGGACCTAGGGAAGAAGGAGCACTAGTACAAATTTGTTCTAGCGTATGAAATAAGAAATGTGACCCTACTGTTGTGTCCTTGTGAGTATTTTATTAGGTTTTGTTGTTCTATTTGTTCAATGTTTTATTTATTGTGGCTACTATAATTTTTATTCCTGTGTCCTAAAGTGTCTCTAAGTTAATTCATTTTACTAACAGTGTTACTCTAATCATATTGGAACATACGTTATTTATAAATTTCACTGCTAAATATAGGCTACCAAAAGTAAAAGGATTAATAATAGTGGCTGAGTGGTAGAGGGCTGTAGGGTTCAAATCTCCATGAAGAATGGGATTTTGAATTTTGGGATCTTTGGGTGCCTCTATATAAGTCTATCAAGCTCCAATGGGCACCTGACACTTCTTTGTGAAAGTGAAGTCGGTTGGTCGTTGTGCTGGCTACATGACACCCTGCCACAGAAACAGAATACATTTACATTATCTTCCCCATAGATCGCAAGGTCTCAGAGGGTTACTTGACTTTTTTTTACATCTATTTGTATTAAATTGGATTTTAGTATATATTCGTTTGTTTAAATTACAAGGGAATGTAATTCAATTTAGTCTAAATAAGTTCCATGGTAAACGACCTTTTGAATAAAATCCATAATCACGTACTTACAACTAGATATATATACTTTTAATAAAAATTAATTTTGCATTAAGTGTAGCTGTTTGGATCTGTCATGAAATTAAATTTGAAATAGATCTAGACTAATAATAACAAATCTGTGCGATCAGAATTTTAAAATCTCACCAAGGTTGTTGTTTTAGCCTATTTCATGCCATTAGCTTTCACAATGCACTAAAATGTTCGTAAAATGTTTAACATGTTTCGAATGTTCCTTTAGAGTCAAAGATAATTTACTTCCTAGTCTAAACCTCCCGCAGGACGACAGGGGACAGTCCAGCGCGCAAACCGCTCGACCAAGCAGCCACCCTATCACTTATCTGAACCAGTTCGGAGAAAAATTAAAAGGGGGAGGGGGAGAAAGAAAGGAGATCTGAGTGAAGGTTTTGTGATCGCTTTTTAAATGCATTGATTTAACAAAAAAAGTTGTACTGCTTAAATTCGAACCCCACCGAGAGTAATGTTTCTTGAACTTACAGCACTGGCCATGCTGGTTAAGAATTGATCAGTGTGTACAACAGTTCCGTTCAGTGTCAGTTGGATGGATACTACATAGGACAAACAAAACAAGCAAAACATAAATAATCTTTTCAAAAAAAAAAAAAAAAGCAATGCTTATATAAGGAAAAGAACTGTACATTTACAGTTATATATCTTAATACTATAACATTTATTTATTATCTATTAATAAAACAAAATAAATTACCACTAATTATATAAGTTTGTTTTTTTTTTCATTGATTCGTGTTTTGTCAGGACAGTGAATAATTGTGTCAAGTTCGAACTTGATCAGAGAACGGGAAGTGAGAGAAGTTAAGGTGTACCAAACAGACGGAATGGGTTGTTATAAGGTTTGTAATTTAAAAAAAAAATAAAAAAAAAATAGAGAAAATTAAAGAGCAAGAAAAAGGCAAAAACAGTAAGAATGGAAAATATGAAGAAGGAAAGAAAGAAAGAAAGAGGAATAAAATATTGGCTAATGATTTAATTTTTTTTTTTTACACTTTATTCAGTAGAAGAGATTACATCGCCAACAACACATAAGACTAAAACGCCAGTTCCAGGTTTACACAAAAATGAAGGTTAACATTGTTCCGAAACTGTCCAAACTTGACGATCACTAGATTGTCCATTGTCCTCTGTCATAGAAACTTGTACTTACACGAACGAAGTCCTTGACATTGGGAATCTGTCGGAAGGGTCTGTCTTTATTTCCTATGGAAGCCCAAAGGTTCCGAGAAATACAAATGTTTTTGTTGGTGCGTTTACCAACCGACGTGCTTGAATTCTAATTGTTACAGCTTTTATGTCAACAAAGTGAGCCCACGCAATATAATCACACAGACGCTAAGTACCACGCGAGCGAATAACGATTTTTTTTTTTTTTTTATTCAGTACTGAAGAGATTACATTGCCATTAAAACATTTTTACAGTTTATACAACCGTTCACGTTAAAATTGTTCATAAACTGTCCAAACTTGACCGTCACTGGGATGTTCATCGTCTTTCGTTGTAGTTATTGGGATCCTTTCGGAAGGATCTGGCTATATTTCCTATGGAAGCCCAAAGGTTCCAAGAAATATGAAATGTTTGTTCCGTACTGCTCTTCACACTTTAGAGTTCGTATACACCCTATAAAGTCCTACATCTCACTCGAAATGCATGATCTTAGGAGTGTTGAAGGCCCAAGTCTTTGTTTTCTAGTATAAATTTAGTGGATCTACTTTACTTCGGAGAAGGTTATTGAGGCGTTGTATATAGTTCAAGATTAAATACACTGTTCATTGTAATATACCTGCCGGAGTTCATAAACCATAGAGTCATAGTTGCAGATATAGTAGCATGAGCGAAACAACAACAGTTTTTCATGTTCTTTCCAAAGAGCGAAGAGCCGAAATTGTTTATCGCTTTATGATTGTGTTGATGTGTGTACCAGTTGACAGATCAGGCATTCCGCTCCCCATCCTACAATACTGTTGAGTATTGAAGGTTAATGTGAAGTTGTGAACAGTTCATATTCACATACATTGTTTATTGTAGTATATCCGCTGGAGTTCATCAATCAGTTGACTTAACCAACTTCTTGCACTAGACCAGTATCTCACACTTTACAATGAAAAGTTGGGCTGATCAACAATGCTCCTGGACGTTGCAATACTCTAACAGTGGACAGTCCGGTACAATTTCTTGATGGTAACTTGTCAACTCAAGGCTGAGGCCCAGCTGAACTTGGTGTTGTACCAAGCATCCATTCCAAGGAGGATGTTAGGCTTATGTAAGTAGTTCATACTTGAATAGAAACCAAAATTGAAGACTAGACTAAGTGCTAAGCTAGATCCTAGTCTTCGAGACATTCTACTACAGCCGCGGTGTGACGATCGTATGAACGTAGACCTTCATCTATTCAATTCTATTCCATAGTCAGTCATAGACCGTTGGAGCACCACGCGAGACTTGTCAACCATCTTTACCCCTTCCTCTCTTTTTTTTTGCCTTGTACAGAACATCTTTAAATGGCAGGCCTGTCCATTTTTTTTTATTCCATCGCTTTATCTGTCTGCCTCTTCTTCTTTTTCCTGGTACAGCGAGCGAATAACGAGTAATTTAGACATACATAATCATCTAGTAACAAAACATCTTTCCTTAAGTTAGAATAATAGAGAGAAAAATGTTGAAGTTTAACTGGTAAGCCGAAACATGAATAAAAATTAATCCAACAAAGATGATCAAAAAAAAGAATCAGGAGAATAACTAGCTTACCTGTCAACTCCCCGCTACCACTTTCGCCCGACCCCGAAAACACCTCTCTTCGAAATCTGCCATGTTTCTCTAGACTTGACTGGGTTTGAGTTTCAGCCAACCCAATGTCATCCTCATCCGGGGTCAAGACATTGGCTGCGTCATGTGATAGAGTGGTCTTCGTGTTGGTTAGAGCCCTTATGAGCTCCTCATTCCCCTCTCTGTCGCTCAGCTGCTCTTCCAGGAGGAGATCACTCTCATCAGCAGACTCTTTACCCGGCGAAGGCGAACTAGACAATGCTAATGGCGTCGGCATCACAAACAACACCTCGGGCGCCACGAAGTGCTCATTGTTGGACCAAATTGGTTCTGGGGGTTTAGTGAATCTTAGAAAGGGCGCAGTGGAGACCTCGATCGTTGCTTTACGACTTTGTCCAAATCTGTCTTCGTTTTGTTCCCTGTCTTTCTGCACGTCAGCGTCTTCTCTTGCGCCTTGTGTGTCCTCGACCTTGCTTGCTGGGTTGGCGAACAATCCTTAAAAAAAAAATCGAGCGAAACTAAATGTAATTTATATTTCAACATGACGTGTTTTTGGGACGTCACTCTTTCAATTTGTAAACATGAATTATGGTTAGGAACGATTGTTTTATTTTGGGAAAAGATTCTTTTTAAGGAAAATGAAGTTATTTCTTCTGACACCTTTCTTGCTCCCACCTACGTGTGCAGACAGGACGGCAAGGTCAAGGCCGGTCACAGGTGTATTACAGCGCAAAGAGAGCTGTACCTAAAATCAGGTCATTTCAGGTCACGTTAAAATAAGGCGGGAAACAAATGCCAGACAGAATATTCAAAATCTAGATCATTTTTTTTATTTATTTATTTATTTTTTTTTTTGCAGATACATGAAAATGTAGTTCAAGGTCAATGTCAAGATTGATACTACGATATTTAAAAAAAATGTTCTAGAAACTTCTAGTTACGTAAATCGACCTTACCGCCCTCCCCCCCTCCCCCTAGATCCACCAGTGGGTTCAATAATATCTCGGAAGCTTATCAAAAGACGTTCCAATTTTAGTGCAAGGATCGTGCTATTTATTTTTGTAAGTAATAATGTCGGTAGGTTTGTGTCAGTTATGACTCTACAAGTCTTAAAAAGGGAACGTTTATACATCTTTAACAGAATCAAGCGCAATGAACTCCTTCGAGCCATGGTTGTCACGCCAGGCTGTGGGCCCCTAATGGTCGAAAGCCCGAGTTCTTTAACCCCTTCGCGCCATGGATGCTACGCCACAGGCTGTGGGCCCCCAATTGCTGTGGGCCCGATATCACTAACCCCTTCGCGCCATGTATGCTACGCCACAGGCTGTGGGCCCCCAATTGCTGTGGGCCCGATATCACTAACCCCTTCGCGCCATGTATGCTACGCCACTACTCTGCACAGATATATTTACCAATGGTGCGAGGGAGCGTGGTGGCTGAGTAGTAAAGCGCTTGGATTCCGCACCAAGGCGTCCAGGGTTCGAAGACTTGGATCTGGAACTTAGTCGACCCACTTCTAAGGATAGTTAACATTAGTTGGGGTTGGTCGTTGTGATGGCAACATAACACCCTGCTTATCAGCCATAGATGACCTTTACGTCATCGCAAGGTCTGAAAGGGGAACCTTACGTGCATGGAAGAAATTCTTCCCATGAGACAAGCAGAGAGAGACACAGAGAGAGAGACAGTCAGACACAGAATGAGAAACATAGAGAGACAGAGAGAAAGAGAGAAAAGAGAAAGAGGGGGATGAGAGAGAGAGAGACAGAGAAAAAAGAGAGAGGGAGAGAGAGATAAGAGAGGCTCAGAGAGACAGACAGAGAGAGAAACATAGAGAGAGCAAGAAAAGGAGAAAGAGAGAGAGAATGAGAAAGACTAAGAGAAAGAGAGATAAGAGAGAGAAAAAAATAGAGATAGGAGAGCGAAAGAGAGAGGGAGAGAGTTAAGAGAGAGAGAGAGAGACAGAGAGATAAGAGAGAGAGAGAGAGAAAGAGATAAGAGAGAGAGAAATTAAGAATGAGAGAAAGAGAAGAGAGAAAGATAGAGAGACAAACAGAGAGAGAAACATAAAAAGAGCAAGAAAAGGAGAAAGAGAGAGAGAATGAGAGAGAAAGAGAAAGAGAGATAAGAGAGAGAAAAAAATAGAGATAAGAGAGAGAAAGAGAGGGGAGAAAGTTAAGAGAAAAAATAAGAGAGACAGAGAGAGAGATAAGAGAGAGAGAGAGAATGAAATAGATAAGAGAGAGAGAGAGAGAGATAAAGAATGAGAGAGAAAGAGAAGAGAAATAGATAGATAGATAGATAGATAGATAGATAGATAGATAGATAGATAGATAGATAGATAGATATTTAGATAGATAAGACAGATACAATTCGTCACATATCAATGCTCACAAACAGACACAGCCAACCATACAGGTAACCTTTACTAAGTATTGCGGTCACTTGCCCATATCTGTGAACTGCAAACATTTCGTATTTCGTTCTCATGGGTTTTATATCTACACAGCTTCAATTCAACAAAGAGAACAAAGAGAACAAAGAGAACAAAGGCCTTTATCTACTAAACTAACCCGTTCGTTGAAAGGTAAAGCGCTTAAGTTGTACACCCAGCGGTCCCAAGAAGAGGCGTAGTAATACATTATTGGCAAGATAGACATTTTTGGCGCCCCCCCCCCCCCCATTATCAATGAACATCTTATAGAAATATAGGTTGTGTAAGGCGCCCTTCTGAGGATGGCGTCCGGGACGTTGTGTCCCCCTCCGCCCTCTCTACGTCTCAGGTCCCGAGTTCGAATCCTAATAAAGACTGGGATTTTTGTAATTTCTGGATCTTTAGGGCGGTTTCTGGAAATTTAGGCACTTTTTTGACAAGGCGGAAAATTAGCAATGGGAAATTAGGCACTCTGTAATAGCGACCTTTATGATTAACTTTTGACAAATTTTATCCTTTGGCTATGGGCTATTGATGAGGTTATTAAAAACAATAACTATAACAAATTCTAAGTGAATTTTCATGACAGAAACGAAAAGCTGATACAACAGGGGAAAATAATAAGAATGAGAATGCAGCAAAAAAAAAAAAGACTCCGGATTAACTCTTTCTCTCCTAACTGACGATACCAACGTTGATTCCACCAGAATGTGGTAAACAATTACGGAGAGAAAGAGTTAAGAGTCGTTATATAATATAGACATCAAAGGATTCGGGGCAGGTGAGGTAGAGATGATTCACCACTCATCGCTTCACCTCCACCCCAACCCTTAAGAATAATGGGGGATAGTTTGGTATTGATAATTAAGCACTTTGTGTAAATATTTAGTTACTAATGTAAATAAGATTAATTGTTAAAATTATTTTTTAAAAATTTGTATTATATATTAGCTCGAGTCCCTTCTCTGTAAATGTAAAATTCAGCAACTTCTAAATCCTTAGTAAATGTAAGTTTAAGCCTGAGGGTAAAAAAAAGTAAAGTGTCCCTTTCAGACCTTGTGATCTATGGGGGCAGATGATGTTAAGGTCATCAGTTTCTTTGGCCAGCGGTTAACGATCAGGGTGTTATGTGGCCAGCACAACGACGGACCGCCTTTACTTTCCCCAACTAAAGTCAGGTACCCATTAGACTTGGGTGGACTCAGGGGCGCCCTAAAAATCAAGATATTCAAAATCCCAGTCTTTACCGGGATTCGAATCCATGACCTCAGGTTCGGAAGCCGAGCGCTTAACCATTCGACCACCGCGCCCCGTAAGCCTGAGGGTAGGAGAGCTGATGTTACCTGAACAGCCATTAGCCTCACATTCAACAATAAAGCAAAAGTATATAATGATAGACATCTGTATTCGTTTTAGTGACTCTCCGCCTTCGATAGATATTAGGAATTAGGTGGCCACAAAAGATAACTACTATCGATTTGTGGGAAAGAACTTGACAAAAGCCCATAGCCCAAGACATTACAAAACGAAAATGGAGCTGGATAGGACACACCCTGCGAAAACCAGCTACCAATGTTGCAAAGCAGGCTCTTGACTGGAACCCACAAGGAAAGAGGAAAGTGGGCAGACCCAAGATAATCTGGAAGAGGTCAGTCATCAGTGAAGCTGAGTACTGGGAGCAGATGAAGAAATCTGCTCAGGACCGAGTTTGGTGGAGAGGTGTGGTTGCGGCCCTTTGCCGCAATTAAGTCAAGTCATATAATGATAGATACACTGTCTGGTCGGAGAGTGATTATTATTGTAACGACTTTCTTAACCAGGCCTTCTGTCCCAACTGCTTCACAACACATCTAACTCAAGAGCTTGACAACAAGACTTTCTAACAAGGTGGCGATTTATTTACAAATTACATCAACAGTCAATGGCTGCCTGGTCGAGCGGTTTGCACGCTGGACTGTCGTATCGATTTACCGATGGTCCCGGGTTCAAACCCGGCCCGCTCCCATCCCCCGTCGTCCTGCGGGAGGTTTGGACTAGGAAATAACTATCTTCAACTCTGAAGGAATTTTCGAAACATGTACAACAAAACAAACAATACGACAAACAATTGGCTACCTAACTTCAAATGCTTTCTAAACAACAGAACTGCCTAACACTACAAGTCTCTCTTCTTAGCTTGTCCAGCTACATTTTCAAGACTCGCTCTCTTGCTGTCCTGGACCCAACTGTCTTTTTACACATTGTCTCTCGACCGTTAAGGCCTTCAGTCCATGACCATAGCACAGGTCACGCTTGCGTGCACTAGTAGTACACTACCTTGTTTATAAAGCCGATGACCCGTTGACCCGTGTTATTGGCCTGAGTGATGTATATCAGTCGGCAACAAACACATTAACCCTTTCGGTCCGCCACTAGCTAGAAATTGCATTATTATTATTATTGCTTTTATCTAGCGCTACTTTCATGCTTTTGTCATACTCAGAGCGCTTTGGTCCAATCTCATTTGTGGTCCAGTGGGGGGGGGGAGGGGGTATCTAGGAGTTGGTGCTGCTCCGTGCTGCCTTTAGGCGCTTAGTTAACACATCTCTGCCCGAGTCGGGTGTCGAACCTCGATCCCCTTTCTAGGTAGCCAAGCTAAGTTCAAGCGCACTTAGCCTCTCGACCACGCTTCCCACTGTGATGATGTGTGAGGATGATAAATATAACCGCCCTGTCCCAATCTACCTTAACCCTTAAGATGTTTTTGTGGGACGGGAGGGGTGGGGCGGTAAAAATGTTGATGACACGTAGACCTCGTTTTCTTTTTGTTTCCTAAATATCTGATACCGAAATTACCGGTGCCTAAGATTCCTGTGCCTAAATTTCCTAGTTTCCTTTAACTCCTTCTCTCCGTAATTATTTATCTCATTCTGAAAGAATCAACGTTGGTATCGTTAGTCAGGAGAGAAAGAGTTAAGGCGCCTCTATTGGGAACCTGACATTAGTTAGGGAAAAGTTACAGCGGTTGGTGGTAGTGACGGGTTCTGCATGAAGGACGATTGGGACAAAGTGTTGGAGAAAATACTGGTGCATATACGACGAGAAGGTTGTCCTTGTACGGGGATAAGGCAACCTTAAGATTCACTGCTCGCTAAGGGAGTAGCTCCCAGCATGTTTTTTTTTATCAACGGGGTTTCTGACTTGGTATACTAACCTCTGAGAGTGGTTGGCGAAGAGCCGGCCTCTCATCCTGGCCACGGGTAAAACCCTTCCCTCGGTCAAAGGGACATAAAAGGGGAGCCAGAACTAAGCTCTCGTCCCAAATGGACATCGGTAGTGCTAACCACACAACACCCTCGTTAACCGTGGGCCACAGAAACAGATGACCTTTAGTTTTTCTGCCCTGTAGAACACAATGCCTAAAAAGGGGGACCTTACTATACCTACAATACTAATACAATACTGGATCGCGGATTACTGTAAACAGACATATAACAGCTATATTAAAAATTTAATACTAATGAAAAACGTACTAAAAAGAAAAGTAAAGTTCCCCTTTAAGACCTAGTGGTCTATAGGGCAGATGATGTAAAGGTCATCTGATTCTGTGGCCCACGGTTAACGAGGGTGTCATGTGGCCAGCACAACGACCAACCGCCTTTACTTTTCCCCAACTAATGTCAGGTACCCATTAGAGCTGGGTGGACTCAAGGGCGCCCGAAAATCCCGAAATAAAAATCCCAGTCTTCACCAGGATTCGAACCCGGGACCTCCAGTACGGAAGCCAAGCGCTTTACCGCTCAGCCACCGCGCCCTCTGGAAAAAAAAAAAACGTACTGGATGTACGCAATTGTACTTACTAAATACTGACTCAGCACTGATGCATGGAAGCTGGTTGAGGCACAGTGAAATGAATATTAAGTGTTTTGCAGAGTGCATTCTTAAGAGACCGCAGCTATATCAATTCTGGTAAGAAAAATAGATCCGTAAAGACGATAATAAAAATATCCATTAACTCTTTCTCTCTTAATTGAAGATACCATCGTGACTTCACTGAATTAAATTAATGTTTAATTTTATAACTTGACTTTGTGTTATAAAAAAAGAGCATGCATTTCCTTTTAATTATATGCCAAAATAGATTTTTTTGATAACAAGCAACAAATCTATTGAAGCTTTATTATAACAGGATAGTGAAATAGTAATGAGCAAAATGAAGAATTCTTTGGAAACGTGGACAAAATAACTACAGAGAGAAAGAGTTAATGCAATAAAAGTATAAAGAATCAAATTTATCAATTTAAAATTTGAAAGATGTCCGTAATAAATATTAATAATATCGAATTCATAATTGATAAGTATTAAATCTATATTCAAATTAATATTTAAGCAATTTAATTAAGTAATAATATTATTTCCATAACAAATTAAACAGATAATATATGTTTATCTATAATTAATAAAAGTATAGACATAGAAGTATCATTCAAGACAGAAGACTTTAAAGTAAAGTAGCAATTATTCATAAAACACAGAACCATAATCTTCAAATACAAAAAAAAAAAAATTCTAACAAAATGCCTGGAAAGGCACAAAGATGAAGGCACATTAGTTTTTTCATACGCTAGGACCAATTTTGTACAAATACTCTTCCCTTCCTAGCGCTATTAGAGCATGGAATGGTTTGCTTGAGTCAACCAGGAAGACCCATGACATGTCAAAATTTAAGTTGTTGGGCAACACGCATGACTCGATTGGCATAGGGACGCTCTTGGGACGTAATCACCTTCTTTTTTGAAGTAACGTCTATATATTATAAGATTGGAAGATAATATATCTCTCTACGTCTTTCTGCACAGGCCTATATATTATGTACACCCGTCTGACACTTTACCGCTCAGCCACCGCGCCCTCAATAATATAGTAGCTCAAAATTTGTCTCTAATAGTAAACGATGGTACATATGCAAATTAACAAAAGTCAACATGTATATTAGATTTTTAAACGTTTATACCTAACGCAGTGCCCTTATCAGAACCAGAAAATATTAGCTGTAGCTCTAGGTGAAGTGAATTTGGTGGCCCCAAATGACATTTAAAAGATAACAGAAAGAGCGATTAAATAACATTACACAATTTATGTATAGCTTGCCCGTCTATATCTAAATTGACAAATAACTTACATTCATATATCGCAGAGCTAGGCAAGTAAACAGAGTCCTAGTGCTCTTGTGTGTTTGAGAACTGATTCAAGTTTTGCAATTTTCTTCTAAAAAAAAATAAAAATTGTAGTCCTGTGAGAGGTCCTGTGAGAACCCCCCCCCCACACACACACACACCAATTGGAGGCCCCAGGGCGGCTCTCTAGATTCTTAGTGCCTATGCAAGATGTAAGGAACTCTGGGAACTCTGGGTTAGTTCCTTGTTTAGATACACAGCTCGATGTACTAGTGGGTATTGATTTGTCGCTTGCAGACCATAACATGTACACTGGTTACACAGCTCACTCAACAACTGAGTAGAATTAAAAAAAAGTAAAGTTCCACTTTCAGACCTTGTGGTCTATAGGGCAGATGATGTAAAGGTCATCTGATTCTGTGGCCTACGGTTAACGAGGGTGCCATGTGGCCAGCACAACGACCTTTACTTTTCCCCAACTAATGACAGGTACCCATTAGAGCTGGATGGACTCATGGGCGCCCTAAAATCCCGAAATCAAAAAATCCCAGTCTTCACCAGGATTCGAACCCGGGACCTCCGGTACGGAAGTCAAGCGCTTTACCGCTCAGCAACCGCGCCCTCACTGAATATAAACATTTATGTACATAAAATTATACAAACAATATAGGATACAGATCAGCAATACTAGGTTATATATATGTGCCCAAACTACATATTCCAGGGCACTTAGATTACAGTCAGTAATTAACTATTTAACGGTGCGGAAGCATCAGTACATAAACATAGTAAATGTAAAAGTAAGTAAGTAAAGTATCCCCTTCAGACCTTGCGATCTATGGGGCAGATGATGTTAAGGTCATCTGTTTCTTTGGCCGACGGTTAACGAGCAGGGTGTCATGTGGCCAACACAACGACCAACCGCCTTTACTTTCCCCAACTAAGGTCAGGTACCCATTAGAGTTGGGTGGACTCAGGGGCGCCCTAAAAATCCCGAAATTCAAAATCCAAGTCTTCACCGGGATTCGAACCCAGGACCTCAGGTTCGGAAGCCGAGCGCTTAACCATTCGACCACCGCGCCCCCCTATAGTAAATGTGCCCAAATCAAATACTACAAGGGCTCTTAACGATACATTAGTAAATTACTTAAGGGCCATCATGCCACATTATAATATTACCCCAAAAATATTCCGAACAGAAAAAAATGATCTATCAATACAGCTGATAACAACACCAACACACTACTCAGACCAGGTCAGCTCTCCTTACACAAGACTTACCCGTGCAATTTATGATAGATGACTGATCAGAATACTAATACATGGTTCTAGATACATATAAGACATGCGAAAAGTAACTTAAAGTAACTTACATGCATACGACTTCAACAAATCATCTAGAATAAGTTTCAATTGTACATCCGGGATGTGAGATCTTACGTTGGGTATTAAAATAGAAAATGATAACAGCCTGTCATAAGCCATTTCTGTGTTATGCATTGTGGAGTATGTCGCGTTACACAAGTCAAGCGTAACATTGGTAACATTGATAACTATATGTCCGGAAACCTCAGTTGTGTTCCCCCACTGCCTGGATTTTCTAAGTTTCCCGTAACCTTTTCCAAGAACTAGGCTGTCTCGGTACACAATGAAAAACGTGCAATATCTTAGGGTCCAACTTGTGACACACGTTAGAAATGTGGCACGCCGAAAAAAAAAAATGTCTAAAGATGACAAAGAATGTAATTCTCTGTGGCATTTTACGTCTCGAGAGACGATCTTTTCCCCTTGCAACTTCTTGTGAGGCCAATCCTTGATACACAGCTGCGGTTGCAGGTTGGGCATATAAAATCACCAGGCCCAGCTGCATTTTCAGCCTTCTTTCTGCCTCTGTTGTGCATGGCATCTGCAGTCCGAGACACTTCTCTTATGCTCTCTCTCCATGTGGATCTATCCAGTGCTGCTTTTTCCCAGCTGCTAGTGTCAATCTTTAATAGCTTAATGTCGCGTTTGCATTAATGTCGCTACCGAAGGATCCTAGGCATCACATTTAAAGACCGCATCACAAATCAAGAGATTAGAGACAGGGTTACGGCAGCGATCGGACCCCATGATGACCTGCTAAATACTGTGAAGAAACGAAAGCTCAAAATGTATGGCCATGTAACAAGATCTTCAGGACTCACAAAGACCTTCCTCCAGGGAACAGTACCAGGAAAAAGAAAAAGAGGCAGACAGAGAAAGCGGTGGGAAGACAACATCAAAGAATGGACAGGCCTACCATTGAACGAGGTTTTAATCAGGGCAAAGGATAGAGAGGAATGGAGAAAGATGGTCCACAAGTCTTGCTTGGTGCCCCAACGGTCCACCAGACTAAGGGATAGGTAACAGGTAACAGGTAACAGGTAACAGGTATACCGTTAAATTGGATGACCAGCGGCTCTCCTGCCTTCAATAAGATCACCACATTGTATATTTTGTGGTAGTCTTCCTACTGGCACAAAGAATGTAATTATACACACAGTATTTCTGCTTATATTAGTTATGGTTCAAAGAGAATCATCTTGCCGGAGATTATATAAATGACTTGATAACTCACTGAAGTAACATTTGTGGTCTTTTCTTCCTTGTTTAATCAACTTCTTTAAATTATGCAGATACGTAGATTCTCAATTCAATAACAACTTGACTTATATATCTTCATTAAAAAATGAAATTTTGTAATACTCTCATACGGAGTGATATAACCTATGACAATAAATGCTGTACTATACAAATTCTATTAATGTAACTTTAACTACTGAACATGTAAACATTAGACCATTACTATCAAAAAATCGTTACGATGCGAGAGCCTGTTCCTCTGCAAGGACCGTTAAAATGCGAGGACCCCGACTGACTAACTTTCCCCTAAGTTATACTTTTTTTTAAAATCGTACTTTCCAGAATCATAGAAACTTCTCCCCTAACCTTCTAGAAATTGACGTCTGCTATTTTTCTGACCTCCTGACCTCTTTTCTGATTGGATGATTATAACTAAGGTGCAAACTCTGGGCAGCGAATATCAATAGCTGAGAAGCGTGGTCGAGAGGCTAAGTGCGGCTTCAGCTTGGCTTGCTTGACTACCTAGAAGGGGACTCGAGGTTCGACACCCGACTCGGGCAGAGTTGTGTTTACTGAGCGCCCAAAGGCAGCACGGGAAACCAACTCCTAGATACCCCCTCCCCCCCACTGGTCCACAAATGAGATTGGATCAAAGCGCTCTGAGCATGCTGTAAGCATGAAAGTAGCGCTATATAAAAGCTATAATATATATAGCATAATTCTCTTCCGGATATTTTTTTTTTACTTTACAAAAGATTTTAACAATTTCCGGAGATTTCAAGGACTTTTTCGTAGGCCTATATTTTGCAATTTCAGGAGATTTCCAGGAGCTCCTGGTAAATGTAAAGGCCGCGGGAAATCTGTTATATGTTATAAAATGGTTTAATTTGATAATTTATACACCTAAAAATTAGCACGGGTCCAAAGAAAGTGCGGGACCCACTGCGGTCGCATATGTTACAGTACCTAAGGCCTGCCCTGCAAATACCGGCGTATGCTAGGCCGCCGGTCGACTAGTATTATATAAACAAGTTATAAACAACGGAGCCCAGACTGTCCGTCAACTTTGTTGCGTCTAATTACAGAGTCCAGACTGTCCGTCAACTTTTGTGCGTCTAATTACATAGTCCAGACTGTCCGTCAACTTTGGTGCGTCTAATTACAGAATACAGACTGTCCGTCAACTTTGGGGCTCCTAATTACTAAGTCCAGACTGTTAAATAACTTGAACAATGGGTAATACGAAAGAGCCACAGTCGAGTTTCTGTCAGTAATCAAAGTCTTAATTTCAACTGAATATAAAATGAACATAAGCCAACCAAAACTCTACAATTGTGTCTAATAATTGTATTTATAAAGCGCTGTTAACAAATAAAAATGTTAGCTCAAGGCGCTGAAAAACATTACAAACATAGACGTATGACATGACAAACTAATCTAAAAAAAGTTCTAAACAAATAGGTCTTAATGTTCTTCTTAAAAGTGGTGAAGCATGTTGTCTGTCTGACATCGATTGGGAGTGAGTTCCAAACCTTTGCTCCGTGAACTGAAAAAGCCCGCAGACCGTAGCTTTTGAGGGAGAAACGTGGCACCACTAAAAGAGTTGAGTCCATTGAGCGTAGGGCTCTCTGGGGGACATATGGAGTAATCAGTTCGCTAAGGTACAAGGGCAACTCATCTTTGTATATACACTGATGACAAAGTGTGGTGACCTTGTAATCGATTCTTGCTTTCACAGGAAACCAATGTCTAGTTAGTAAATGTCACATCAAAGTACGTCAACTTTGGCGTAACTCTATACTTGGCGACTAAAACGTGTAAGATATTTAACAATAATAATAATAATACACCCCAAGTCCTCCACCATAAGGTTATACCTAACAAGGAAAGATGGAGGCCGTGTATTGCAGAACATCTTCAAACTGTGTAAGACGCAAGTTTCAAAAATACGCTAAAAACTGCATGCCTCCAACAATGAACTAGTTTCCTTCCTATGGAAATACGACACCGATGCAACCCCCCTGAACCTACACAATATCAATGTTAATGTCGGCCTGGACGACGTAGGGCATGAAATTCGCCTATGGGAAGAAAAAAACACTCCATGGGAAATTCCCGGCTTTATTACATGGGGACAACATCGACAAGGCTGCTTCCTTAGCATGGCTGAAAGCAGGCCATCTTTACCCTGAAACAGAAGGTTTTGTTACAGCTATACAAGACAGAGTAATAAGGACAAAAATTTACGAAAACCTAAAACTCAATGTTGTCGACAAATGCCGAAAATGTGGAAATGTGGGTGATTCGTTTGAACACATTATGGCAGGATGTCCTGCCCTATCGGAATCTGCCTACCTAGGTCGCCATAACCAAGTTGCAAAGCTAATAAAACAGCAGTTGGCTTTGACGCACAATTTGATCGGGAAGGATACTCCTCCTTATTACAAATACTCACCACAAGAGGTTCTCGAGTCTACTGATCACCTGCTGTACTGGGATATGCATATTTTAACAGACAAAACGGTAGATTTTAATCGCCCTGATCTGCTGCTTATCGATAAAAAAAGAAAAAGCCGCTATCATTATTGACATTGCCGTACCACTATCTCCAAACTTGACCTTAAGAAAAACTGAGTTGGAAAAACAACGAAAGTATGGGAACCTAGGCTTGGAGATAAGGGCGTTTATGGTAGTTATCTAAAATAACAATATACCCCATTGTCATATCAATCGAGTGGATAATAACAACTGACGTCACAGATACCTTCAAGGCTCTTAAAATTCCTAGGTACATTCTCGTTGCCTGTCAGAGGGCGGTACTGCTGCAGACCTGCCACATAACCAGAAAATTCCTCAGTGGAAACTTATAAAGGGGATACGATGTATTTTGTCTCCCTTTAACGAAACTCGACCCTGGCTCCGCCAGAGAAAGAATACTCGTTCTTTTCTAACATAATAATAATAATAATAATTCATTTCTATAATAATAGCATAGACTATATATTAATATATAGTCAATGAATAATACTAATGTTTGTTTTTGTTTAATTGATATTTCTTTATTTAATATTCTTGTATGTATTTACTAGTTGAAATACATTGTTTAATAGTATAAGTAGACAATAATGACAACTCATCTCTTAACAATCACGGGCTGAAGTTTGAAAAATATTTGAGGAAAGGAAAAAATACTAAAGTACTCGCAGATACTATATTTTTATTTATTTCAGTCCGTTGTGATTCTAACAGAGCTCCAGGGCCATTAGTGTCAACTGGTGGGTAAATTATTTGTTTCGGGACTTCATTGGTGGAAAATTAACGCCAGACCAGACAAACTGGAAAGAATAAGCAATCTTAGATTATATGTAGTCCTCTAAGCTCCTCATAAGCTTACTGCAGTGCTGTTTGGCCTCAGTCTTGGTTCGACGACAAGTTAACCTATGGAAACCGGTGCCTGCCTGTCAACTTGTGGAGGCTTCTCTACTTGTGATTAGGAAAAAAGCGGTCATAGTAATAAATTTCTTTGCACCTTTCAGCTTGTATACAATGGCGCATACACACGACTTGTACACAACGTGATAATGGCTGAGCTATGTACAGGAATATTCTTTGCGTTGATTAGCCCAGTTTGTGTTACTTAAAATCAGTTACAATAGGAATTAAAGCGTGTCGGCTGGTAAACGCATCAACAAAAAAAAATATACATCTTGAAACCTTTGGGCTTCCATAGGAAATAAAGACAGTTCCTTTCGATAGAGTCTCAATATCAAGGACTTCGTGTAAGTACATGTGTCTACAGCAGAGGACAATAGACACCCTGATGATTGTGATGTTTGAACAGTTTCTGAACAATGTTAACCTTAATTATTGTGTAAACCGGGAGCTTACGTTTTGGTCGTGTGTGTTTTTGGCAATGTCATCACCCAACCCCCGCTCCCCCCCAAAAAAAAAATGAATGATAATTAAATTGCGCACCATTCATCCTTCCAACCATGCAAACTAATTGAAAATCTGAGTCCGTGATCTCAATCGACCTGAGTAACAAAGGCGCTTCAATTTCTTGGTCTATAATGAAGTTTATGCAAAACATGAAACCAGGACAATTGCGCTGTGGGAAATGTTCAGGTTCTGTACTGTGGGAAGTGTTCAGGTTCTGTACTGTAGGAAGTGTTCAGGTTCTGTACTGTGGGAAGTGTTCAGGTTCTATACTGTGTGAAGTGTTCAGGTTCTATACTGTGGGAAGTGTTCAAGTTTTATACCGTGGGAAGTGTTTAGGTTCTATAATGTGGGAAGTGTTCAGGTTCTATACTGTGGGAAGTGTCCAGGTCCTAAACATTTGACGAGAAATTAGCATTTACAGTATGTCATGGGGCCAGCGCAATGACCAACCGCCTTTTACTTTCCTCAACTAAAGTCAGTTACCCATTAACCTTGGGTGGACTCAGGGGCACCCTAAAAACAGTAATTGAAAATCCCAATATTCACCTAGATTCCGACCCAGGACCTCAGGTTCGGAAGCCAAGCGCCTAACCACTTAGCCACCACTAATTGTACTAGCAAAGACAGCAAGGGAGAGAAGAAAAAATGTCGTTATCTAAATTAATAATTTCATTATAACTTCCCTTGATCCAACAAGGTTTGTTTGCGATTAGGAAAAAAAAATCCAACAAAGCATTACACATTCATACAAATGGGAAGCTGAAACAACGAATGATGTAGGCATATTACATTTATACAGGCAGCACTATGGACCTTATGTTTAATACAAGAAATGGGGAATAGCTAATGAAACGTAATCATCTATCGTCTTCTACTACCTACTCGTGTTGTATCAAATAAGCTGATTTTTTTTACAGCATTTCTACTGGGTTTTAAAACTTAAGTCTTCAAACCTTAAAATAATATGGAAAGACAATGGCTTAGCCCTGGGCACCAAAATCAGACTGATGCGCTCCCTGGTCATGGCCACATTTCTATATGCTTGTGAGTCTTGGACGCAGACTGCAGAGCTAGAGAGGAGGATCCTAGCAATGGAAATGAGATGCTACAGAAGAATCCTAGGCATCATATTTAAAGACCGTGTCACAAACCAAGAGATTAGAGACAGGGTTACTGCAGCGATCGGACCCCATGATGACCTGCTAACTACTGTGAAAAAAATGCAAGCTTAAAATCTATGGCCATATTACAAGATCTTCGGGGCTCGCAAAGACCTTCAGGGAACAGTACCATGAAAAAGAAGAAGAGGCAGACAGAGAAAGCGATGGGAAGACAACATTAAAGAATGGACGGGCATACCATTGAAAGAAGTTATAATCAGGGCAAAGGATAGAGAGGAATGGAAGAAGACGGTCTACAAGTCTTGCTTGGTGCCCCAACGGTCCATAGACTAAGGGATAGGTAACAGGTAACTAGTGGTTCTCAAACTGAGGACCAAACTCCTCCTTTTCCCAAAGTAGACTGTGATGTACTGACAAGAGGAGGGAAGTCGGTATTTTTTTAAGCACAAAAAATCTTTTCTTTTTTTTTTGCATTGTAGCTTACTTTAAATTAAAAACATATGTGGGTATTAATCAAGCAAAAGAACGAAATTATTTACAAACGTCAACACCAATTTTTTTATCATGTAATTAAGCATTGTCTTTTATTCTAGGTTCCTTTTGTTTGTAAAATGTATGATATATTCCGGATGTACCATCAGAGATCTATTTTCTTCTTATCAATTTTCTAGCACATACCTCCCGCAGGGGAGTCAATCCAATAAATGAACTTAACTACATGGTACGAATACCTTTGTCCTAATTCAAGAATTGCATCACTAAATAAAATATCATGTCACTTCAAGTAATGAAGCGATGGTGGTGTACCGTTAATACAATCCATATATATTTTGCACTTATAATCAAAAGACATTGTATACTAGGAAAGATTATGATGACTGAGTTTAAATGCGTTTGAGTATTGTAGTATTTTACACAGCAAGCAATATACACTTTGAATAGCTAGATAATAGACTTCAATTTACTTTTAATTTTAAGGGCTATGTGATACACTAAATTTGGGTAAAATGGTCTAAAATTTCGATTTTCGGTTTTAACTTAATTTAAATAGCCCAAACATTTATGGACATAAAAAATATAATTTTCATTATTGGCAAATAATTACTTATTTTTTAATAATTTTTTTTTGTAAGCTATTTACATTAGTTTTATATACATTTTTCTTCTTTTCTTTCGATTTTCTCTAAATACTATTTTTATTCACTAATTCTGCATAGAATTCAATCAGATTTGTACAGCTTATTATTTATACCTTGTACACAAACGTCTTTAGAACATTATTTAAGTTTGAATTAATATTTTGTCTTAATTGCAATAAAATACTTAAAAAATAAACATTTTTTAGCAAGATTAGAAAAAAATTAATAAAAAAAAAGTTTTTATTATATTCAGAAACTATTCTATAGAAAATATTATGGGATCATTGGTCTACACATTGTATACTTTTGTTTGGCAATAGCTTAAATAGTTTTAAAGCATTAGCGATTTAAAAACAATACACAAAAATCCAATATGGCGGCCGTTGCTATGACAACCATTAGTAAGAAAACATTTTTAACCACATTTTTTAAAATGGTTATTAATAGGGAGTATTCACATAAAGTTTGGAGTAATTTGATTAATAAATTTTAAAAAAGGTGTTAAGTGTCCCACATAGCCTTAATTGAGCTTAAATCTAATACCTCCATTCCCCAAATTAGATTTTCCTTTCACAAGGTTACTGTGCTACTGTTCCGGTACTGTTCAGTGCTATTTCATCAATGGTCAGTCTGTAAGATCAATGGTTCAGACAGTGACAGTGTGCGTGATTTAAAGGCAGCTCTTCTGATCTAATAGAAGGCTGGAGAGCATAAAAGAAGGGTCCCGGTTTGCAAATGTCATACACAACAGTAGTAGAAAGATGGGTGAAAAAGCAACGGCGATGGTGATTACATATGCCCAACCTGCGACCGCAGCTGTGTATCAAGGCCTCTTTAGTGGCACGAAGTTGAAAAGGGACGTTCAATGCTACAAATTTCTGTCCAGCTTGGATGAACAATAGATTACACCTTCTTTTTTGCCAAATTTTGAAATGTTATTGTGCCTTAATTAAATGATTGCCGTTTATAGATGCAGCAGACCAAAAAGTTGTTTATTCAGAAATTCATGAAATGGTCAACAAGTTTAAATCTTCAATATATTAGAGAGGCACAGTGGTCGAGTGGTACAGCATTTGGGTTCAAAACCGGGAATTGAATCCTGGTCAAGACTGGAATTTTTTAATTTAGGGATCTTTAGGGCGCCTCTGTACCCACCTAGCTCTAATGGATACCTGACATTAGTTGGTGTAAAGTAAAGGAGCTTGGCCATTGAGCTGGCCACATGTAAAGTAAAGGAGCTTGTTCATTGAGCTGGCCACATGTAAAGTCAAGGAGCTTGGTCATTGAGCTGGCCACATGTAAAATAAAGGAGCTTGGTCATTGACCTGGCAACATGTCAAGTAAAGGAGCTTGGTCATTGAGCTGGCCACATGTAAAGTAAAGTAGCTTGGCCATTGAGCTGGCCACATGTAAAGTAAAGGAGCTTGGTCACTGAGCTGTCCACATGTAAAGTAAAGTAGCTTGGCCATTGAGCTGGCCACATGTAAAGTAAAGGAGCTTGGTCATTGAGCTGGCCACATGTAAAGTAAACTAGCTTGGCCTTTGAGCTGGCCACATGTAAAAATAATTTCTCCTTTCAGAGCTTGTAATTAATGAGTCGTATGATGTAAAGGTCATCTGTTTCTATGTCCCACGGTTAAGATTAATCTTAATGTGACAGGGTTTAGCACCCTTTCTGCTTTTAAAAAAATAAAATTAACTCATCACTAATTGGTTAACTAATTGGTTAATCTCTGGATGAATTGTACATTGTCGATGGACTACAAATAATCATGAAAAATTTCAACTTTATCCTAGAATGGGAAGTGGGAGAAATAAAACGTGACTTAATGAAGGAAATAAACTCATACATAAGTAGCATTTATTTCCCTTATTTATCTATTTTTAAATTATTTACAATAATTAATTAACTAATTTGTTATATTTTTTTTATTGATTTATGTTATGTCATGCATAATAAACAATTGTGCCATGTTTCAACTTGACACGAGAATATTAAGTGGTAGAAGAAAAAATGTTCAAACCTTTTACCAGACAGAATGAGTTGATAGAAGTTTGAAAATAAAAAAAAAAAACGAAAAGCTTGTCCTGGCATTAATTTTATTTCGACAAATTAGTAGACAAAGTATTAATTTCTTTTTAATACTTCCAATTTTTTTTCTTGTGGTGGTGTATCTATTTTTTTTACTTTTTGTACGAGTCTATCCGTTCGTTCTTGACATCTCCATAATCATCTTTTCTGGTATCTTCTTCGCTGTTATCATCGACAGTTCCATAGGTATCTTTGTCGTAATCTTCATCGTCGTCGTCGTTGCTTTCATTATCTGTACTGTCACTGCCGTAATTATCATTTTCACTCTTTGCAACATCAATGACATAGCCGTAGTAATCGATGTCTTTATCGTCATCACCACCAAAGTAAGCACCATCAACGTTATCGTCATCTCCATCGCCATTTCCATCATCATCTTCGTCTTTAACAGTGTCGTTATCTTTATCTCCATATCCATTTCCAGCACCATATTCATTATTGTCATTATCTTCATCGCTATCATCATCTTTATCACCAACGCCATATCCATCATCATCTTTATTTCCAACGCCATAACCATTATTATCTTCATCGCCATAATCATCATCATCTTTATCTACAACGCCGTAACCATCATCGTCTTTATCGTCATTGCTATAATCATCATCGACTTTATCTTCAACACCATACCCATCATCATCTTTATCTTCATCGCTATAATCATCATCATCTTTATC
>JADKLZ010001913.1:2858620-2868998 GCA_021533235.1 Biomphalaria straminea
TAATCATCATCATCTTTATCTTCAACGCCATTGCCATCATCATCTTTTTCTTCATTGCCATAACCATCATTATCTTTATCTTCATCACTATAATCATCATCATCTTTATTTTCAACACCATACCTTTCATCATCTTTATCTTCATCTGGATTGTTATCATTGAATCCATCACCATATCCATCATCGTCTTTATCGTCACCCTCATTCTCATCGTTGTCTTCATTTCCGACACTATATTCATCATCATCATCTTTAGCTCCATCGCCATATCCTTCATCACTTTTATTTTCATTTCCACCGCCATAACTATCATCGTCGTCCTCTATACCAGCATCATTGTCGTCGCTGTAAGAGGAATAAAATGAAAACAAAATGACACGTTTGATCAATGTGACCTCAACTACAGCATACAGTTTAGTCTTGACACCTCTCTAGCAGCTACCACCATTGTCCCCGTAGCCTTAGACTTGAAACATCAATGAATGTTCCAATCCACGAGCAGACTTAGACGTGTTTTTTTTACCCGTAAACATGTTCTTTCTACCAGTAAACATGTTCTTTCTACCAGTAAACATGTTCTTTCTAACCGTAAATCTGTTCTTTCTAACCGTAATAATGTTCTTTCTAACTTTAAACATGTTCTTTTTAAACGCAAACATGTTCTTTCTAACCTTAAAGATGTTCTTTTTAACCGTAAACATGTTTTTTTCTAAACGTAAATATTTATTCCCAAAAGCTCCATTAACAAAAGCGAAGGAAAGACAACGTGTTTTGTAGGCTTATCCATTGGAAGCTTTAACTTCATTGTCATCTTCTGGTTCAAAGATAATGAAGATGAAGAAGCAAAGCCACAGTGGCTTTCTACATTTGGTGTCAAACTATTAAGATCATGCATCTATTCTACGCTAAACAAATAGCTATCTAAAGGCTCTATGTATCGTGTGAGTATAACTTTGAACCTCCTTCGAAAGCCCCCATTGATTCTCATTTTGTTGAAGACGTTGGAGAATCCGATTGTATAATCTTATAAAAATTATTATAAACTAATGATGAATTAGTTCGTACTAATCTTACAGTGGTATGGGTTGTTCCGTGTACTGCATTTGGTTAATGAAAGTCTACTTTGACAGTAAATTTATATACAATTAATAAGTTAATAAAATTTACATAAAAGTCACATTTATTAACTTAAAAAAAAGCTTTTCTTTATTTCTATCACTCCCCACATTATTCCCAACTAAAGCCATATATATATTATTGTCTCGTGTTGAACTTAAAGTAAGACCATCAGAGGCTCACCTGTTCAACTTAAAATGAGACTATCAGAGGCTCACCTGTTCAACTTAAAATGAGACTATCAGAGGCTCACCTGACACACTTGACGCTGCTATATGTGGCATGGAAACCTTTACCCACCACACTGTTGTCAGTGTGGAAAGTCACTAGGACCACACTGCTCTGGGTGTGGATGGTGACTGGATACTCCCTGCAGCAACGACCCAGGACGCCGCTCTCTTTGGTGCTGCCGTTGTAGACCGTCACATCGTCACGGTGGCACTCTGTGTCCACGTAGTCCAGTCTGAAATGTCACCACCAAATAGTTTGACCCAGTCATTTAGTAATGGAGTTAATCAAAGTAATCTGATCTTGCCTACACATTTATTGCGAAGCTAATATTAACTCGGGAGGAGCTGTGGCTGAGTGGTAAGACGCTTTGATTTCAATCAGGGGGTTCGAATCTCGGATTTTCCTATTCGTGCTGGCCACACACACACACACACACACATACATATATATATATATATATACATATAATAAGGCTTGTTTTCGAGTCCAAAGATTAGTGAGGAATGCAGTCTTTCCCGTGGCTACGCAACCCTATATATTTTGTCACATCCAGGGCAAGCATAACCATTGTCCGCAGATGGTCGATTTAGATTTTCTTTTCGTCGTCTGCATCTGTCTTCGGCAGTGGATTTTCTTTTGGTCTCAAATGTGTATTATTGTGTATCCCGCGGCCTTTGTGAGTGACCTCCGGCTGTCTCGTTCTGAGGCTGCATGCAACCAGGTGCTCTGTTCTATGTCAGCCAAGGAAAGTTGGCGCCTAAGCTGGTATTTAAAGCGTTTCCGTGGGGAATTCTGTTACGTCAACCACGTTATAGCTCACCGAAAAGGACTGCCTATGGCATACGTTCGTCTCCCATACGGGATACGTGCTCTGCCCAGCGTAACAGTCGCTCCATAAGAAGCCTGTCCATATTAATATATATGTATGCATCAGAAGTGATAAAAAATACAGATCGCAACTAAGTTAGTTAGGTCATGTGTAGTACTGCACTCATCCTTATTGTTTGGACTCGAAGACGTTCCTTTAGTATCTATGAATGAAGGGAAACATTGAACAGGTATATATCTGCCTTTAACTAATATGGTAATAGGATAACCAAAAATATCGCTAAACTGATAATTAGTGCAGAGGTGTCGCTAAAATTGGTGTCAATCGGTGCAATTTACCAACGGTGACAAGCCGACTCAATTAAACCTTTCCAAAATATATTTTCTCAATGTTAACTATCTTATATCATTATTTTTTTTTGTTTTGCGTGTAAAAGAAACCCAACCCTTTTTCTCATATTTATGCATCTCATTATAGATAATGTTGGAGTCTTCCGCACCCATCCTTACAACACTTAGCTACGCCACTGGATCAGTCAAATATGCATGATCTACAATTGCAGACATGCAAACAGTTCTTTACAGTTAGACTTTTTTATACACACATTAAAAAAAAAATAATTACGTCAACTCAATGATGAAACCGTCTTCAGCTAGGATGGTCCATTCACAGTTCAGATTGTTGTAGTAGCTAGAGGGATAGTTGAAGCTGGTGAAAACGCCTTCAGAATCTTTCAGTACTCCACCACAGGCTGAAATGAAAACGTTAATAAATTAATTAATTTATAACTTTTATATAGCGCTATTTTCATGCTTATAGATTGCTTATAGATTGCCAAAATCATTTATGGACAGGTGGGGGAAGAGGTATCTGGGAGAAGGTTTTCCGTGCTGCCTTTATGCAACTCATGAAAACACAACTCTTCTCGAGTCGGGTGTCGAGCCTCGAGCCCCCTTCATAGCCAAGCCAAGCCAAGTTTAAGCGCATTTAGCCTCTCAACCACGCTTCCCGTTCTAGGAATAACATTGTGTTATAACGCAGCGCAGGACGGACCATAGTCCCGTTGGTTCTTACTTTGAAACTGAATTTGCATTAGATTGGATCAATAAAAATTATCTTATCTTATCTTTGCAAGGCTCATTCCCAGTCAAGGTATGGCGGACAGTGCCCCCTCGCGGGGAAGAGATTAAATAAAACCTTTGATGTAAGTCATCTTAAGGATATTATAGCCGTTAAGATAACATTTGATTTGAAATAAAGTTTTTATTAAGTAAGTTCTGAAAAAGGTGAAGCGAGAACGCGTGACAGTCATGTGATATGGACCAGTGTTTTGATTGGCGTATGGTTCGGAATGATGGGAAATAAGCATCTAGGGGTGTAAAGCATATACGAAGGGAAAAAAATAGGCATGCAGACAGACTGGCGGAGAGACATATATTTAGATACAAATACATATAAATTGACATTATTGTTCATTATTCACTGTTACAACTAGGGCCCAAAACGAAGCCAGTGCTCTAGACTGTCGTTCGCTTGTCTCAATGGGCCCGGGTTCAAACCCTGTCCTCTGCGATCCCCCGTCGTCCAGCGGGAGGTTTGGAATTAGAAGTAGACTATCTTCAAACAGTTTGTTTTTTTCACGTGACCTAGAGACGAGAATCTTTAAAACAAATTCGAAAGTCTTACTGAAGAATGTGTAGCTAGCCAGGAATCCTGGGAAGACCGTGGAGCTGTCTGAGGTGAAGGTTATCAACATTTGGTTAGCAGACGACAGGAAGACGCTCTCGTCTGGAAGTGTACACTCGTGAAATAGTTGGCTCGCGTCAACGCTGCTTCCGTCATAGCCAGTTACGTAGTCATAGCCACATTCAGTGTTGATGTAGGTAAAGCTAAATATAAATTACAGAAATGGGAATCAAATTGGAGCATGTCTTTCCACCCAGAAAAATGTCAGTTATTAAGAGTAACAAAAAAACTAAAACAAATTAATTCCACTTATCTTATTCATGGTAAACCAGTAACACAGACTAAAAACGCAAAATACCTAGGTGTTATAATAAATGAAAAACTGTCATGGAATCCCCATATTGATGAAACTATAAAAAAATCAAACAAAGCATTAGGGTTTATTAAAAGAAATCTCTATAAATCAAAAAAGGACATAAAACTAAAATGCTATTTAACCTTGGTTAGGCCAATAATAGAATATGCATCCTCTGTTTGGGACCCCTCAACTCAAGAAAACATTAAGAAACTAGAACAGACACAAAATAGAGCAGTACGATTCATAACAAACGAATATTCACATTTCACTAGAGTAACACCTTTAGTAAAATCACTAAATTTAGAAAGCCTTCAGGATAGAAGAGTTAAGAGTAAAGTAGCAATTATACACAAAACACTGAACCATAATCTCCAAATACAAAAACAAAACTTAATAAAATACTCAGAAAGACACAAAGATAAAGGCACATTCCTCATCCCATATGCTAGGACAAATCTGTACAAATGCTCTTTCTTCCCTAGTGCCATTAGAGCATGGAATGGTTTGCCTGAGCTAGCCAGGAAAACCAGTGACTTGGCAGAATTTAAGTCACTGGTAAATATGCATGACTGAATGCATGACGCGTAGGACGTAATCATCTTCTTTTTTGAAGTAACGTCTGTATTATATAAGATAAGATAAGATCGAAACAGGAATATAATTTCGGAGTTACAAATAAACAATAAATAATTTTGATATAACATTAATGTAACTTATAATTACTAAATCACAAGTGAAAATATGTGTGTGTGTTTTTTAAAGGTCTAAACAGTTTAACTGTAAATTTTCTAGCTACGAAACTGATAACATTTTATCATTATAAGGAGAAACCACTATTGGTTTTGTGTGGTCTGTTTGTCCGTCGGTCATGTTATTATCTCAAAATGTAGAAAAGCTATTAAAAATCCGATTTCATGTTAAATTGTAGCTTTCCAAGTTTAGATGCATTAATTCACCGTATTTTAATCAACCAACCGGGACAATATACAGCCAACCTCTACAATACCTTGCTTATGCCGATGACATTGCCTTATTGGGTAAAGAAACCTCTGACATCGCTAGAGCCTTCACACAACTAGAAGAAACATCTCGACCAGCAGGACTTGAGGTCAATGACAGTAAAACCAAGTACATCTCAATGACAAGAAACAATCAAACAGAGGAACCATATATAAAAATCAAAGACCACAAATTTGAAAATGTCCAAACTTTCAAATATCTAGGAAGTACAATTGATTTCAAAAACGACCTACTAACAGAAATAAAAGAAAGATTAGCAGGAGGCAACAGAGCATTTTATAGCACCCATCATTTACTCAAGAGCAAAACAATTTCAAGGAAAACCAAGAAAATAATATACAAAACCATCATAAGGCCAGCAGTAATGTATGGAAGTGAGACCTGGACACTGACCAAGACATCTGAAAATTTACTCAATACTTGGGAACGGAAAATCCTCAGGAAAATCTATGGTGCCATACAGGATGAAACAGGGTGGAGAACACGCACCAACCATGAGATTTATCAACTATATGAGGACCCACCAATAGTGACTGAAATAAAGAAGAACAGACTACGTTGGGCAGGACACCTTGAAAGAATGCCAGACAACAGGGGAGCGAAGATCGTATACCGACAGAAACCAAAAGGCAGGCGACCCAAGGGCAGACCCCGAATGCGTTGGATTGATGATGTGGAGGCAGATCTGCAACAGCTTGGGTTAGGGCATGGAGACGAAAGGCCCAGGAGAGATCCGAATGGAAGAATGTGTGCAAGCAGGCCAGAGCCCTCCAAGGGCTGTAGCGCCACTGGGATGGATGATGATTGTTATTAAAATCGATAAGGAATCGAATCTTTTTGTTCTGCAGGGTGCGTACATGACTTATCAAATGTTAATACATTAGACTAGTCTTGAGAAGCAAACCTAAACCAAACAAGTTAAATGAGTTGAAGAGAAACCACTTCCTATGACCATCAAGGACGTTAGAAAGTTGATCCTAGCCATAGAGAAAAGAAGCTGGTAGGAGAAGCCTCTGAAAGTGACAAAGAGCTCTTATGATGGCCACGTGACACACATTAGATGTTCATGAGAAAGTCTTTGTACAATATAGGCACAGACGACAGAAAACTTAAATAGAAGCCAGGCGAACAACGGGTTTGTCTGCATCAGATTTGTAAAAAACGTGCAGTTAGCATGGAGCCACTTGAAACACTGTAGTAATCCTTAATCGAAATGTTTATATGTCTGTTTGTCAGTCTGTCTGTCTTATAAAGCAGATACAATACACAACAGTATTTACTTATTTACTTGAGAAGAATTTGTTGACCCTCAGGGGCGCTGATTTGCCAAGAGCAGGAGGCGTCGTCCATGTAACTGTCTGGGTAGAGAGGGCTTGTTATTTCACCGCTTGGGTTGGTGATGTTTTTATTGCAATCTGAAAATGTGGCAGAGAGAATACTACACAAATAGAACATATTCTATCCATCTATCTATCTATCTATCTATCTATCTATCTATCTATCTATCTAACGTTTATGGAGTGTCACTGTGTGTGTGTGTGCGTGTTTGTATTGGCTGACGTTATTTGTAAAAGGCTTGATGAAATGTAATTGTATAAAAGAGGGGATGGGATGATGAAAGGTAGGCGGAAACGGAAATACGTATAAATATAAAATGGCGAGAGCAACTGACTGAAGAGAGTTGAAAGAATGTTTCCTATCATTTGACATCTTAAAAATTAACTAGTGTTTCATCTACCTTTCTTCACTGATACTGAAGCTGTAAACATTTGTTACTTAAATTCAGATTGGCTTGGCTTGGCTACCTAGAAGGGGGCTCGAGGTTCGACACCCGACTCGGGCAGAGTTGTGTTTACTGAGCGCCCAAAGGCAGCACGGGAAACCAATTCCTAGATACCCCCTTCCCCCACCGGTCCACAAATGAGATTGGACCAAAGCGCTCTGAGCATGCTATAAGCATGAAAGTAGCGCTATATAAAAGCTATAATAATTTATTTGTGTCAAGGATCCAGTTTAGATCTTTTATTTAAATGTCTGCATAATGCTAAGTAATACACCTTCATGAGTGAGCTGGATTAGCTGTCTAGACCTTCATCATCCAACAACCCTTGTCAACACCATTCTTCTTTTTTTTTATATTTTCCCTTATAATTCATCTAACACAACATAGATCTAGGTGGAAAAACCTAAGCATACCAAGACAGAAGTATTCCAGTGAGAATCCTGACCTCGTGACACTGTCGTCTGTCACGAATGTGACGTAGAGAATGTTTCCTGGAGAGGCGATGACAGTCTGGTGGTCAAGCGTGCAGTAGCGGGCAATCCTTGTACTGTCATAGTCATTGCCGTCAAACACTTCAAGATAGTCGTAGCCACACTCAAGGAGGAGATCGGAGATACTGAGCAATGGACAAACACAAAATTTACAACTTTTTTTTGTATACTAGAAGTTTAACATTAAAGCACATTATAAATGTATTACGTCTAAGATTTGGGAAGGGGTATGGTAAACGTTTAGCCGACCATACACTTTTTGGCGACTTTGAGAACAAAATTGTAACAGACCAATGGTAGCCTTTGTCATGTGACTTCATTCAATGACCGAACTGCTTGAGGCTTTGAATAACAGATTGGCACTTTACAGAACAATTAAATCAATTCGATAATCATCATATGAATCATCATATGAATCATAATATGAATCATCATATGAATTCAGTTAGGCCAGGTTCACATCTATCTTCATCTTGACTTTCACCTATCCCTTGGCCTGCTGGACCGTTGGGGCACCACACAAGATCTGTCAACCTTCTTTCTCCATTCTTCTTTGCTATTTGCCTTTGATAGAATTTCATTCTGATATTCTTTCTGAAAATATTGAAACCTGCATTTTTCCTGCCTTGAGGGACCACTTCGGGGGCCGATTTTGAGTTTGTGTTTCCACAATAACTGTCTTTGTTCAAGATAAAATTGCAGTATATAGTTTAGCGCTACAGTGGGTATAAACAAAATTGAACATGTCTCTGGGATTGTAACTCTATGGTGCTTAGTTAAAACAGATTCAACAATGGTTCCCCAACTAACTCGTACTGGGCGGATTCCAGGCAAAGCGAATCAAATCAGTCGTAAGATGTATATGTCAAAGCTCGGATGATGGACCAAGTTGACCTATCAGTACTTACTTTAGCAGTATGTTCTGCCCAGGGGGCGCCGTTAGTGTCCAGTCAAGGTTAAGGTTATTGTTGTAGTCATGCGGATAATTCGGACTCTGAATGATGCCCCCTTGACACGTTGCTTGGCAACCTTAAATGTAAACAATAAAAGTAACGATGTTATTAACGACAACGAGAATGAAAACTTATAAAGGTCAGTGCTTACTATCAACTATATCGACTTTCGTTAATGGTACCTAACAACATATCTACCACTAATATTCACATTTGACTAGAGTAACTAGGACCTTTAGTGAAATCACTAAATTTAGAAAGCCTTCAGGAGAAAACACTCAAAAGTAAAGTAGCAATTATACATAAAACTCTGAACCATAGCATATTCTTCAAATACTCAAGACACAACGATAGAGGTACATTCTTCGCTCCATATACTAAAACAATTTTTATTACAAATTCTCCTTTATCCTCAGTTCTATTGGAGGGTGGAATGGGTTGCCTGAGCTAGCCAGGAAAACCAGTGACTTGGCAGAATCTTGGTCATTGGTTAACATGCTTGACTAGATGCATGACGCGTAGGACGTGATTATCTTCTTTTCGGAAGTAAAGTCTATATTAGATAAGATAAGAAGTTCTTCTTATAAGCTTTGTTTCTAGAAGTTAGTGCTCCATATAAGAGATGCTGCTGCTGGAAAATGCTTATCTATAAAAAGTGTTGCTAAATATTAGGGCTGCCTACAAGCAGTGCAAAACATGTACAAACATTTACAGTGTGGCTTTAGATTAAATGCTACCTATGAATTCAACTACTATTAGCTAGTGGTGTCTAGTGGTTAGTTGTACCTTTAAACAGTGTTACTTATGGATAGTGCTACCTATAAACAGAGTTTCTTATGGTGCTTGTGGTCCGTATATACTTGTTGCTTTTTATAAATACCAACAACAAGGGCATTATTCCAGGATAATTCTACTTAGTTCGCAAACGATTAGATCTATTGTTTTTTTTTTTTTTTCCCTTGTTCTAAACTTTGTTTTTAAAGGGTGCTAACTATCTACTTTATCTTGTCCATTTAGCTAGTAGCCACAGGGCAGTAATTAACATTTTTATATTGATAGCATTGACTACACTATAGGACTAATGTTTGAACTAAATGCTAGTAGAAAGTGAAAGTACATAGAGATATCACCTTGACCTGCTAGAGTCTCGAAGACGACCAAAAGAACGTGTGTTAAGACCCAAAGCAAACGAGTGGATAACTCCATGATAATTTAATTCCTGAAAAAAAAAGTGACAAATAATATGCAAGACAACAAAATCAAACGTGAACAAATTTCTAATAAATATAACATGGAAACAAACACATGGCAAATGATCAAATGTTATATAAATTTATACTATCCTATTCTTATTGGAACATATTTGATATAATTTACTTATATATAGACTAGCCTTTTTATGTTGAGGGGAAGGAGTGGATAATTAAAAGTGATTCTGGAGTTCACGGACTTAAAGCATATGTATGGTGGTGGTGGGGGGGGGGAGATTATGAAGCGAGTCCCTTGACATACGTCGGTGAAATTACGATTAGTAGAGATGAAAAGGGAAAGCGATAGAGATAGAAAACAAGAGAGAGAGAGAGAGAGAGAGAGAAAGAGAAGAAAAGAGAGCTGACTGATTAAATAATTAACGGGCTAAAAAGGGTCTCTGCTCTCATGTGGCCAGCACAACGACCAACCGCTTTGACTTTACCTAACTAGTCTCAGGTACCCATCATAGTTGGGTAAGTCTCTTTACAACACAACACTAACATTATTACGCGTCCTGACCAGTAAATAAAACTGTAAATTAGAGTACAAATAACAAGTAATGAGTCACAGTACTAACAAGTCTATGCATACCTGAAGTATGTACTTACATCATGGGCGTAGCCAGGATTTTTTTTCGGGGAGGGTTTTGGGGGGGGGGGG
>JADKLZ010001913.1:2889297-2904337 GCA_021533235.1 Biomphalaria straminea
CGGCTTCTCTCTTGATATCGGCTTCTCTCTTGATATCGGCTTCTCTCTTGATACCATTGCTTATGAAGAACAGCTGAGCTGGAAAAGTAGAGGGTTTAGTTACACGAACTTTCCCTGCAACGAAAGTTGAAGGACACGTACACGGTGATGGCAGACGTAGGCCTAATTGATATTTTTAACTATGGGATGTCAACAGTTCCACCGGGCCCAGTGACTGGTTATGAAGGTTTAGAAAGGCCTTTTGAGACGCAATCCATTGGAATCATTGTGTACTTAGTGGAGAACTTAAAGCCACTAATACCAATAACAATCCTAAAGAGCCATCTTTTATGCAATGATGATAATTAAATATCTTTGTTGTTTTTTTGTGAGGACATATAGATTATTATAATTACATTGTAGAAATAAACTAATATTTATTCTCTTGCACTGCTAGGAGGCGCGGTGGCTGAGCGTAAAGCGCTTGGCTTCTGGACCGGGAGTTCCGGGTTCGAATCCTGGTGAAGACTGGGATTTTTATTTCGGGATCCTTGGGCGCCTCTGAGTCTACCCAGCTCTAATGGGTACCTGACACTAGTTGGGGAAAAGTAAAGGCGGTTGGTCGTTGTGCTGGCCACATGACACCCTCGTAAAACCGTGGGCCACTTCATCAGAGGATCTTTACATCATCTGCCCTATAGACCACAATGTCTGAAAGGGGAACTTTAGCACTGCTAGTGTCGATCGAACATCGTTAGAAAGAAACAAAATTCATTGTAGTCCCTTTAAAAGTGTTCACTGATAAATTTTCTGGTAATGGGGCAGGTCTGCAACAATACCGTCCTACGACAGGCAACGAAAATCTTCTTGGTGATGCTAAATGTAAGGGCCTTGAATGTATCTTTCGGGCCAGTTGTTATTATCCCCCCTAGTCAATATAACAACAGGCATATATGCAGGGGTCTCAAACACGCGGCCCGCAGGCCGCATGTGGCCCGCGAAGCTATTTTGTGCGGCCCGCGACCATGTACGCAAATTTAAAAAAATAGATAAAATATTTACAATGACCACATATAAGCCGTGAGATTATTTACAACTGCACAACGTGCGCGACGTGTTTCAAAAACTGGAAGCTTGTATTGACAGGTGTGGGCAATCATGGGAAAAACTGGTTTCAGTGGCTACGGACGGTGCACCAGCAATGTGTTCAGAGAAGTTTGGTGTTGTTGGATTAATGGTAGAGAAACGGAATTAGCTCAGGTTAGCTGGGCATTTTGCAGCCATACACTGCATTCTGCACCAAAAAGCACTCTGTGGCAAAAGTCTACAAATTAAGAACGTTATGAACGTTGTGAAGACGATGAACTTCATACAGGCAAGGGGTCTCAACCACAGACAGTTTGTGTCATTTCTAGCTGATTTGGAAACGGAATACGGAGAGTTGCTGTATCATACTGAAGTCAGATGGTTGAGTCGTGGATACGTGCCCTGCCCAGCGTAGCTGTCGGACCATAAGAAGTCCCTCCAGAAGTCACCCAATGAAACATACTCAGCCCCAAGGATCACAGTAAACGGACAGCCTCTTAACGTGGTAGACCACTTCACATATCTAGGTAGCATAGTGTCAAATGACGCCTCATTTTCAAGGGAAGTTGATAACCGTGTGACCAGGGCCAGTAGCGCTTTTGGACGCCTTCAGGCGAGAGTTTGGAACAGGGGCGGCCCTAGCAGTGCGCGGGGCCCTGGGCGAGCATCATGTGCGGGGCCCTTAGCCGTAAAGGTAGACTATGTATATATATCTGTGTGTGTGTGTCGTACCACATCTAGCTAACGAGCTAATCCGTCTCTAACGCTGTAACAATGATAATACAGTATGCTGTGGGCCTTATTTTTGTAACAAAACATAGAACATTACGTAGGTACTGCTGGTTCACTATTAGCCGCTGAAGTACATTATATAGTGTATTTGAATTGTTCTGCATTAACAGTTGCAAATAAAAAAGGAAAACACTCGCCACTACCAATATTATGCCGCCTATCTCACTCTACAAATTGAAGCCAGTAAGATATTCTTTAAGGTAAAGTGTGCTATAGGAGCTGCAGTGGTCCATTCACTTTTGAAGACCCAACTTTTGCCGAAGGACCTTATCACAGGTTTTTTAATATTTTTTTTTATAAAAACAAGGTTACAAAGACGGTTTTTGTGGAAACACAAACTCAAAATCGGCTCCCGAAGTGGTCCACCCAGGCAGGTCAAAATGGCAGGTTTCAATATTTTCAGAAAGAACATCAGAATGAAATTCTATCAAAGACAAATGACAGAGTAGAATGGAGAAAGAAGGTTGACAGATCTTTTGTGGTGCCCCAGCAGACAAAGGATAGGTGAAAGTGAATGTGAAGTTCGATGTCAACTTCTACCAGATTATGACACGCAATAATATGAAAAACTACTTATTAATTGTTGCTTTAAATTATATCCAACTGATATGCATACAGATTTTATTTTTTCTCTGTGTAAATGTAGTAGTTAGTACAACATAACTTACTTAACATAGCAATACAATTGTAAAAAAAAAATTTGAAAAAAAACAACAAAACTTTTGCATAAACCTGTTTAAAAAGGGTTAATTAGTCATCCCCTCTATTAAAGACCCTCCAGTGTTTGTTGCTATTAATAATGGATAGTTGTAAAAGTGATGTATTTTTCAGAAAGAAACTACTTGTATATGTGATTTAAAAATTAGATTTTCGGTTTTAGAAAAGAAAAAAAAAGTTGCCGTTGCATCAGAACTTTGAATGGTCTAAAATATTATGATGTCGGATTTTCAATAACTTTTCTAGTTTACGAGATCTAAACGGAACGAACGGACGGACAGACATTCCACACAAAACAAATAGCGTCTTTTCTCCTTTCTGGGACGCTAAAAATACTCCCGCGTTTTTTTTTTTTTTTTTTTTTTTTTGTTGTTGTTTTTTTTTGTCGTTTTTTTCAACACGTTTTCAAGGATTTTCCCATTGGCATTAAGTCGCCAATTTGAAAAAGTAAACTTAATATGTCATCGCCAAACTTGTTGAAAGCTGACTTGCCGAAATAGCGTACAAGCACATCAACTGGTGATACAGTGATACAGTTTATATCCGAAAATAGTATACGTTTATAAAATTAAATTGCCTACTGCGAAAATCAGACCTTCGCGTGCGGTCTTAGAACGTCTGACCAGCGACAGTCGAGAATACACTGTATTATTTTAGTGCTTTTTTATTTAAATAAATGGATTGCCTAATATTTAACTACTAATAAATTAATATTAAACGCTAAAATACAAGAAAATTAATAATTTTTAACTACATTGGAAAAAAGTGAAAAACGCCGTACCGGTGTGACGGTAAAAAAAAAAATCAATTAGTCAAAAGTTGCATTTATGTTACTACAAATATTATATATGACTCTTTCAACTACAATTTTTCAAAATGCAAAGAGTAGTTCAAATTTTATCACAACGCATTTTCCCTAATAAAATCCGATTAGACGCCGTTATTTATATACGAAATAAACAATTTGGATTGGTTGCTTCAACTTGTGTGTTTTTATTGTGAACTGTTAAACGATGATAGCCTCTTAGACTCGGCTGTCTTTACCGAAACTGAACGGTATTTTGAAACCAAAATGTATGTTAAGAGCTGAAATGGCAATTGGTATAATAAATATGCTGGGAAAATATTGAGTAAGAAGTCCTTGTTTATGACCACTCATTTCGTTTTCGAAGTTGGTGATAATAAAATCTCCCAGCGCGGGGCCCCCCTCAGGCGCGGGGCCTGGGGCGGTTGCCCCACTTGCCACCCCCTAAGGCCGCTACTGGTTTGGAAGAACAAATCGCTCCGCCTACCTACAAAAATAAATGTCTTCCAGGCGATAGTTCTCTCAACCCTTCTATATGGCTCTGAGACATGGACACTATATAGAAAACAGCTAAGACTTCTTGAGCGCTTTCACCAAAGACGCTTGCGCTCCATCATGGACATACGATGGCAGGACCGCACTACAAACAGCGATGTCCTTGCGAACGCCGGTATTTTAGTAAACTAAACTGCCTAATTTAATTCATAATTATAAAAAAACTTTATTTTATTTTTAGCATTTAACTGCAGTGACAGTAGAATTTGTAAAATTTAATGAAAAAGCATCTCTTTTCGTGGCGCGGCCCGCTGACTGGTTATTACTTTTCACTGCGGCCCACATGATGATATGAGTTTGAGACCCCTGGTATTTTGATATTTTACAAAACTTCCATAACCACTTTATCTCCAAGCCTAGGTTCCCATATTTTCTTTGTTGTTTTTTTTTTTCATTTCAGTTTCCCTTATATCAATAAAGCATCTTTTGTTTTTGTTGATTCGTATTTTAAATATATGATTTTTTTTTATTTTTTTTTTTGGGGGGGGGGGGGGTTTAGACTATAGCAGGGGTGGGCAACCTTTTTCAACCGAGGGCCGCATTAATGAAATTTGGGGACCAGGCGGGCCGCATATTTATATATGATTTTTTTTTAAAGGTATTTAGGATGCACATACATGTCATGTGCAAGCAACAGATTACAATGCTTCCGAGGATAAACATGAAGTCTGTCTTCAACTCTTCGTTGCAAGTATTAGGAAAGGGTCACAGTCAACATCAGGGAACCTAACAATTTCTTCCTTTAGATTTCATATTGATCTTATGATTGGCCAGTGAATGCAACTGTGTTACCGAACATCGGAATGTTTTAATTCCAAATCTTCATATACGTTTCGGAACTGCCAGTCGGGACCTGCCTTGGATATTTCGAGGCAATAGGAGAGGTGAATTTGGCCACTTGGCATGGTCTATAACTTTTATATTTGTGCATTTCACATAACAGTGAATTCAATGTAGCTGTGTATAAACTTTCTAGTTACTAGTTTATGGTTGGGATATTCTTTCTTTTTTTTATTAAAGGTTGTTTTTTTCAGTCAAAGCCCCATCAGTTGTTACCCTTGCCATCTTGTACAAGCCAACCCAACTCTTTCAACACAGTTCTCCATTGAATAAATACTGGACAGGGCTTATGTCTTTTACTGAATTTGTATAGTATTGCTATAAAATATAATCTTCGTTTTATAAAACTCTTTAGAAAGTCGTTTAGAGACAATGTTTCCTTAGCCTCTTCACTACAAGTGATAAGAATCAAAAGTTTCAATAATTTCTATAGCTATTTACAATGATTTAATTAGGTTTTCGCGGGCCGCATAAAACACTTCGGCGGGCCGCATGTGGCCCGCGTACCGTAATTTGACCACCCCTGGACTATAGTATCGCAATAACAGATTTAAGATAAAAGTTTTAGGTCATAAGTTCCAACACAAACATTTCCTTACTCTCATGATATAACCACTCAATTGACTTCATATATGCAAGAAGAGTTGTGTGAACACCACATTGAGACAAATGTCGCTTTTTTTAAGACATTGCAGTTTCATACAAGGATGATTCTGGACATTTCATGACCTATTGTCCTTGACCTTGGTCTCATTCTGTTCTTGTCCTGCTTCCTCAGACGTGGAACTCAGATGGCATGGAGACCTTCACCCCAATCAGAGATGACCTTTTTCAAACGTCTCTACACTTCTCAGAGGAAAATGTCGTCTTTTACGAATTGTCCAGAATCTACAAGTGCAATGGTGACTAACTATACGTCCTGTACTTACGTAATAGAAACTAAACTATGGGTTATTTAATACTATTTAAGATACGAATAAAAAGTATGTATGCGTTTGGTGTATAGATCATGGAAATCTCTCTGTGGCATTTTACGTCTCGTGAGACGATCTTTTCCCTTTGCAACTTCCTGTGTGGCTAAAGAGGCCAATCCTTGATACACAGCTGCGGTTGCAGGTTGAGGGGGTCCTGGAAATCTCCTAAAATTGGAAAATATACGAAAAAGTCCTGGAAAATCCGGAAATTATTAAAATATTTTGAAAGTCATACAAATCTCCTGAAATATATAGACGAAAAATTTTTTTTTCGCCTCCTTGATTACATAGGACGACTCCCTCCGTCCGAGTTGCAAAAATAAAAAAAATGATCTTTTCGTTGTGCTCTGTCGTCTCGTTAGTTACTACAGCGTACATTACTCCCCGCCACGCTTTTTAACGTGAGGTAGAAGTAAAAAAAAAAAAAGTGATATCGCAACGGTCCGGCTCTGCTATATTGTGACTGCCTGTTCTCCCCCTCTCCCTTTTGCTTTCTCGTGGACTATCCGCAGAGTGATCTTTCCTTTACTTCTTGCTACTCGACAAAACTCTTGAGGGAAGAAGACATTTATATATAAAGATAAGTAGTGTCTTTGTGGTAAGTTTATTGGTTTGAATAGTAAGCAGGCAAAATTACAGCCTTTCAAAATTTTACATTCTATAATTTAAAAGACTTTGCATCAACTCTAAAAATTAATACCGATTTTTGCGCGTGGCGAAACAAAGCTTATTTAGAGAGGACTTTCAAAACACTATACTAGTCAATACTACTCGACCTTTTTTTTTACCGGTGTCAGAGGAGTATATGGCCTCCCGACTCTCACACCATTATGATGACAACATGAGCGTGATAGGTCTGTGACAGGAGGGACTATACATACTTCGAATATCTCTCACATGTGGGAAGCGTGGTTGAGACGCTAAGTGCGGCTTGAGCTTGGCTTGCTTGGCTACCTAGAAGGGGGCTCGAGGTTTGACACCCGACTCGGGCAGAGTTGTGTTTAATGAGCAGCACGGGAAACCAACTCCTAGATACCCCCTCCCCCCACTGGTTCACAAATGAGATTGGACCAAAGCGCTCTGAGCATGCTATAAGTAGCGCTATATAAAAGCTATAATAACAATAATCGCACTGAAATTGTTGCCTCCTTCTTTATTAGACTTAATTCGACATTCGTATTATGATGTCTCATCCATTTCTAACCTTTTTTCTTGTATAAACTCTTCTTCTCTAAATATAAGAAAAACGACTGTAGTCCCCAGGAACACGAATTACTACTGTACACAATCGCTGAATGGATGGGGAACAATATTAGAAACCAGCTGTTTTGTTTACAAAATACTTTAAATCATGCACAATATTATGCGAAATACCAAAAAAAAAAATAAAAAAAAAATATAAGACTTTTGTGTTTAACTTTCAGAAAAATTCTGCCATAATGCAACCACAGATTGCTCACCGGGCTATCATACGTTGTATCATGGGGCGTGTCAATGTGTCTGCCCTGATCATCTTGACCCTGAGACAAACTGTAAATCACAAATCAACGGACGTAAGTGCACTATATCTAGCCTATAAATACATACACATACTCTTGAAAACAGTCAGAAAAAATATTCAATGGAAGGATATTAGATAGATAAAAAAAAAAGAAGGCACAGGCATATAAAATTCTTCTTTAAACTCTCAGTGGCCTCGATAGGAATGGGTAATATGGCTGGGGGTGGAGGCTTAGTGGCTGAGTGGAAAAGTGCTTGGCTTCTGAACCAAGGGTTCTCGTATTCGAATCTTGATGAATACTGGGATTTTGAATTTCAGGAATTGTTAGACGCCTCCTAGTTCACCAAACTCTAACGGGTACCTGGTATATGTTGTGCAAAGCAAAGGTAGCTGGTCGTTATGATGGACACATAACACCCTCGTTAACTAAGGACCATACTAACATATGTCTTTGACATCACCTGCTCTATCAATTGCAAGGTCTGAAAATATTTGTCTATTTTTGAGACTACGCTAAACCAGGTTTACATTGCTTCGCTCCTATTGCACGTTCCTACACAAAGGGAGATTACTTTCTAACTCAAACTTTCTGCAGTACGGCAGAGCATAAAGGTGGGCAAGATTTGAACTCGGGACCAGGGTGACGATTGTTCAAAGTGCACACCGCTAGACCAGGCAGACATCATGATATTCTCTGTGATAGATTCAAATCTTTTATATCCAGACTTAGAACAATGAACTGAGACTTGTTACAATAGTATTACTTAATACGAAACCAATTACAAGATGCATAATGTTATGATACAATGAACGTTTGATATTGAATCCAAAGGACTATTCCCTAACTAAACAACCATAAATAGTTCTCCAAAAGTTCGTTATGAAAAATACTTTAATAGTACAGTCGACACATTGAAGAGCTAAATCTTTTTTCTATTTCCTAGCAACCTTATATCTTTTCATTGCTCATAACATCTAGAGCCATCCGTCATCAACTTAGGTCTGTCATAACATAATCTCGATCGTTTCTCATGACTCGGAGTCTCAAGATTTGAAGCAAGAAGAGTGGGCAGCGTGACATAGCGCCGAACCAACAAAAACCTGAGAGAAGAAGCAGGCCTATCTGCAAATGACCAAATCCACCGATGCCACGTATGCGGCCGGCTTTTTAAAGCGAAGATTGGACTTTACAGTCATCTTCGAGTTCATATAATATGACAAATGTGCTTATCTTCGATCATAAAGGAGGATATATATATATATATATATATATATATATATATATATATATATATAACAATTTTTGTTCTAGTTTATAAAATACCCGATACATAAATATATATCCTACTAGTAGCAATGTACCCTGACAATATGCCATACAATCTTTCCTTTTGCCTTTGGATTTGCCTATATTTAGACATGTAAACTTTCTTTCTTAGTAGGAATCTAATTTATCTCTAAGTTTATTTGTTTATTTTCAGCTTCAACCAGTCTCCAGTGGCCTAAAACACCAATGGTACTTTATGGTAATGAGCGCTGTCCACGAGGGTTTGAACCCTTGCCTGGCAGGTTGTCACTCAATGTGACTTACGGTCCAAGGCAAGAGCCAGTACCCGAGTTGTATTCGGTGAATGGACACGTGATGACCTTATTGTTCTGTTCCAAGACTGGACCTAACAACCCAGGAGACATGGACTGGTCAACTTGGCCTGTCGGGGGCGGCTTTTGTTTCGTGAGACCCGTTGGAGTAGAATGCGGAGGAAGTAAGTTTAAATGTTTCCTGTCTCAGTGACATTAGATAAATAGCGCTAGAAAATTAGACAATGCAGCAATTTTGAATTCCTTGATCATGAAAGAAAGTGTATAAAACTTGATTGAAAATGCTTAGCTATAAAAAAAAAATTAACTACATAAACTGAACCAGAATTTTCAAGGTTTACTAATAGAGGTCATCTGATTCTGTGGACTACGGTAAACGAGGGTGCCATGTGGCCAGCACAACAACCAACCGACAGCAAGACCAAAATCTGCATATAAAGTAGGTCTTGAAGGAGCCCCCTAACTCCATATTAATTAAGTCTTGAAGTAGCCCCCTAACTCCATATTAAGTAAGTCTTGAAAGAGCCCCCTAACTCCATATTAAGTACTCCTCGAAGGAGCCCTCTAACTCCATATAAAGTAGGTCTTGAAGGAACCCCCTAACTTGATATAAAGTAGGTCTTGTGGGAGCCTCCTAACTTGAAATAAAAAGGTAGGGCACCCCTTGGCTCCATATAAAATAGGTCTTGCAGATGTTTTTTTATAATGGCCCTTATAAGTCCATGTTAAACAAGTCAATGGGACACCACTTATAAATCCATATTATGCAAGTCCAGAGGGCTCTAACCGTATTTCAATATTAAGTAGAACTTGAGGGCGCCTTTTATCAATACGTCTTTTCTTCATATTAAATAACTCCAGACGATGACACCTGTATCTCCGTATCTATTAATTCTTGAGGGCGCCTCATCTCTCTCTATGCTCTCTATATTGGGTTAGTCTTGATAGTGGTTCTTCTATCTTAATATTAAGTAAGTCATACCAAGTCTAGTCACTTAGAAACACAATAACAAAGTAAATAAGCTAGAAACACAAGTCAATAACGGTGCTTTGGTATCTGGTAATGGAAGAATTTAACTATATATTACTTATCTACATGACTAAACATTGAGTTCCAAAATTTTAATTTCCAGTCTTTAAAGATGGCGGCATCCAATTTGTGACCAAAAGTCAGCCCCTCTCCAGCGGTGTCATCGGAGACATTCAGATCAACGGACCGGAAGTGACCATGAACTTCTGCTGCAAGGATAAAGCGCATTACGGCGTGACCATTGACCTTCCAAACGCTGACCCATTTCGACTGGTAGACAAAAGTTATGCCGCCTGTCCAACTGTACGAGGTTTGTCAGAAACAGGGGCGCTAATTATCTCTGTAAATAATGTATTCATATTTAATCGCTTGAACTTTTTAATATCACATTCAATCGTCTTCCAAACTCAAAGAACTATTGATATATTGGCCCCTGATTGTATCCATTGGTTTTCTTGTCTTAGTTTTTATAATTGAATATTTTAGGTGATAACCGATTCCAAACCATATTTTTTAGGCTTTTACGTGTGTAGGGTACGGTGTACTAATACCAACCAGATCAAGATAAAACAAGCATGGATATTAAATTTCCATTTGAACTATTGCCCCCTTCACATAGAAAAATTTGTTTAAATTAAAAATGAAGATGATTCATTTTTACAACAAAGAAAGAAAATAAAAATAAATTTAAAAAAAAAACAAGGTTTCTTTGAGCGAAAATTAAGAAAATATTAAATTCAAACTATTAACTAACAATAGATAATAGATTCACAAAAATAAAAGGCTTGAGAAGAAGCTTCACACTTACTTATTGAACTTTTTGTTCTCTTTTCTTTTTTAAAATTAGCTTCACACATAGAACCGCAATTAAATATTGGAAAATGTCCTGCTTATTTAACGCTCTCGGCTATTTTTAGTTTTGATTGAATATTGTAACTATTTCTCGAAATGTAAACATGTACTATTAAAACAAGCTTGAAAATAATTATTGACTATATAAACTGAACTGTACTGGAGGTCCCGGGTTCGAATCCTGGTGAAGACTGGGATTTTTATTTCGGGATTTTCGGGCGCCCTTGAGTCCACCCAGCTCTAATGGGTACCTGACATTAGTTTGGGAAAAGTAAAGGCGGTTGGTCGTTGTGCTGGCCACATGACACCCTCGTTAACCGTAGGCCACAGAATCAGATGACCTTTACATCATCTGCCCTATAGACCACAAGGTCTGAAAGGGGAACTTTACTACTATATAAACTGAACCGAAATTTTAAAGGGTTAGTAACTGATGAAAAGCTGCTAAATTAAAAAAAAATAAAAAAAATATCCTTTATCACTTCTGCAAGACTTCAATGTTCCAAAAGTTGAGTTTTCTGCCATTTTTGTTTTTGGTTTGTTTTCTCCAGGGATGAAGAGCACAAGATCTGTGTTCACTCTCTGGTCTGACAAGTCTCACAAGTTCGGTCCTGCACCTCCCTTAAGTTATTTCTATTCCAACTCATTTCTCCATTACCAGTGCTACTATCAACCTCCCGTATATGGTAAGTTAAACCTCCTGTATATGTTAAGTTTTACCTCCTGTCTATATGGTATGTTCAAACCTCCTGTATATGCTTACTTTAACCTCCTGTATATGGTAAATTCAACCTCCTGTATATGCTAACTTTAACCTCCTGTATATGGTAAATTTAACCTCATGTGTATGGTAAATTCAACCTCCTGTATATGCTAACTTTAACCTCCTGTATATGGTAAATTTGACCTCCTGTGTATGGTAAATTCAACCTCCTGTATATGCTAACTTTAACCTCCTGTATATGGTAAATTTGACCTCCTGTGTATGGTAAATTCAACCTCCTGTATATGCTAACTTTAACCTCCTATATATGGTACATTTAACACCCTGTATATGGTAAATTTAACCTCCTGTATATGCTAACTTTAACCTCCTGTATATGATAAATTTAATCTCCTGTATATGGTAAATTCAACCTCCTGTATATGCTAACTTTAAGCTACTGTATATGGTAACTTTAACCTCCAGGGTATGGTAATTCAACCTCCTACATATATGGTTAATTCAAACTCCTGTATATGTTAAATTCAACCTCTATATGGTAAATTCAATCTCCTGCATATAGTAAATTAGAAACTTTATTAAAAAATCAAAGATATCAACTAATTTTCATAATTAGTCGATAGTACAAACCAAAGAACTTTAGAAATCGTAATCTACAGCACTGAAATGTGTACAAATATTATATGGTTTGTCAGAATAAAAGCTCATTAATACTTTCACCATCTGTACACCAGGTACATCAAGAAGCTTGTTGTTTGTGGATTTGCTTTGTGTATGAGCATTTCCAATCGAAGAAGTTAGCTTTCATCTTGCACTGTCTTAGTGTAACAAGAATAGTCTCCCTTAACTTTGAATTTTGTTATTTTAATGGTTATTGTCCACATGTTTATTTTGAAGAGATAGGCGTGTGATGTAACTTCTCCAAATTGTCTAACCTGCAGATTTCGTGAAGCAATAAAATGCCAAATTGTATATGATTGTCTTTGGTTTAATTCTTTTAAGCTCAAACGTAAAACAATAAATATTTGTACAGGAATAACGATTCAAATACATATACAGGATACTATAATATTAGTTTATATGGCTCCTTCTGTCTCGGAAGACAATGGATGCGCCCAAATAAAACATTGGCTATGGCTTCTCCTCGAAACGGGGAAGAATCTGGAGTGACTGATCAAACCAATGGACCTCATTCACCAAATGTAAATAAATACGTTTAGCCACGTCATAATATTGATAAAATAGTGAAAATTACATATCACGTGACAGCCTTACGTATTGCGTAATTTGTATAGAACATATAGAGAAAATGTTTGTTTACGTTTGGTGAATGAGGTCCATTCTGGAGCGGTAGAGTTTGCCTTAGTTCGTGCATGTGTTTGCATCTGTCCTACGGCTAGTTGACAAGAGCAGCCTTCGATTTCTTTCTCTTGGCTGATACAGCTTCATTTCTTTTGCTCTCGGCAAAGTTCGTACTAGCTCATACAGTTTGTCTCCATGCTGTCCGGTCTTGGGCAAACTAACCGACTTTGTACCTTAACTAGATCCTCTAGAAGGCATCTACCTCTTGCTTTCTCTGTCCTAAGTCTTCCAATTTGAATATGGTATTATACCACAATGTCGCACAGCCTAAGCTTCATGTATTGCACATTCATAAACCAATTAAAAAGTGGTTTTGAAATCATGAATATCTAATTCCAGAAAGGCATGGAATAATAATTTTGGATGCGTTATGTATTATCATATATAAATCTGAATGTTTTGGGTAAAGTTATGCATAAACTCTTGCTTTCATTTACATTTATTTGTCCAGAATTCTAATCACCTTACCAAAAAGGAGAAAAAAAAATTAATTGACTTTTTGTATAATCTCTTCCCCAGAAACTCTAGAATCTTCATTTCACGCCCACATTATCTTGTCCTTGACCTTTCTTTTCCCGCCTTTTTTGTGACCTCACCTAACTCACGCGCGTGGGTAAACACTCGTGATCATGCGACGTCACAGTTTTGCGACCAGCCTTGACTTTGTTTCCCTCCTACAGGATTAAGCGTAACAGTTATCATGTCATAAAGAGATTAATGCTGTTTATTGTACGTCCAGGTTGTAACGACGTGGTCAGTCTAACTCTGACCAACAGATCAGTGACCATCACTACGCCTGGCTTCACTGGACACAGAGAACCAAACAGGCGATGTCTGTATGACTTTAATGTAAGTCTTTTAGGAATCTTGAATGGAAACAAAATAATAAAAAATCATTAAAAAAAAAACCAAGATTATCTAAGGTAAAGAACTTACAATGGACCTCATTCACCAAAAAAGAACGGTCACGTGATAATATTATTAAAACAAAGAAAAAACTGCCACGTGATAACCATTGTTGGCTAAAAATATATTGCAATTTGTATAGAAGAGATAGAGAATCACGTGGCTAAATGTTGTTTTGTTTACGATTGGTGAATAAGGTCCATCATATTAGTCTTGGTGATGTAGACGTTATTGTCTTAAAGATTTATTCGATTGCACACTTATTAATTAATATCCACTAACTGACTTTTGGGGCGATGCGGCTGAATGGTTTAACGCTTGGCTTCCGAACCTGGGGTCCTGGGTTTAAATTTCGTTGAAGACTGGATTTTTGAATTTCGCCAATTTTAGGGTGCCCCTGAGTCCACCCAATTCTATTGGCTACCTTACTTGAGTTAAACTGCTAACCACCCAGCTACCAGGTATTGCTACCCGGCCCTAAAAAAAAAGTCTGCCTACCTAGTGCGTGAAGCTCCAAGGATCAGTTCCATTTCACCTTGATGTCGCCTTGACCCATGTTTCAAAATTTTTTGAAGACAAGGGAGGTCACCACTGAATTAGAAGGAAACAAAGAGACAGATTATAAATATCAATGTCGTAAACATATTTAGAGAAATAAACAAATTTAAAGGTATCCATTATTTCCCCGACGTAGCTTTCAAACGTTAAAGCATTTTAAGAATCAGGTATATTTCTCAGGTACCTGGAGATGCCAAACTGAGGCTGACATTGAATAAATTTGACCTTCACAAAAATGATGAATTTCTGGTAAAGAGAGTTCACCAATGGCAGGATCCCTACAAGTCAGTGTTTCTAAAGTCATTGTTTCTAAAGTCATTGTTTCTTATGTCATAATTTCTAAAGTCATTGTTTCTAAAGTTATTGTTTCTAAAGCCCTTGCTTCTTATGTCATTGTTTCTAAATTACTTGTGTAATTGATTCTAAAGTCATTGTTACTGAAGTCATTGTGTCTTGTGTCATTGTTTCTAAATTACTTATGTAATTGATTCTAAAGTCATTGTTACTGAAACCATTGCTTCTTATGTCATTGTTTCTAAATTACTTATGTAATTGATTCTAAAGTCATTGTTTCTTATGTAATTGATTCTAAAGTCATTGTTACCTATGTGATTGATTCTAAAGTCATTGTTTCTTATGTGATTGATTCTAAAGTCATTGTTACTTATGTGATTGATTCTAAAGTCATTGTTACTTATGTGATTGATTCTAAAGTCATTGTTACTTATGTCATAGCTTCGTTCGTATGTCATTGATTCTA
>JADKLZ010001913.1:2904347-2921725 GCA_021533235.1 Biomphalaria straminea
ACTTATGTCATAGCTTCGTTCGTATGTCATTGATTCTAAAGTCATTGATTGTTATGTCATCTCACCTATTTTTACGGCGTTTCTAAAATATTTCCATTTTAAGTATAGACATAGTATCATATCTAATAACCAACAGCTATGCCTCATACTTGCAGATTTATAAACCGATAAAAAAATGGTTTTGATGTCATCAATATCTAATTCCAGAAAGGCCTGGAATAATAATTTTGAATGCGTTATGTAAAAGTATATATAAATTTGAATGGTTTTGGTAATGTTATTCAGAAACTCTTGCTTTTATTTGCCTTTATTTGTCCAGAATCCCAATCACTGACTGGCCTTACCAACTAGTGAGTGAAGGAAGTTATCTCTCCTTGGAGTACTGGGCATCGTGGGAAGTCACGGACAAAAAGGGAGTTAACTTTACCGTGGAGTTATTACCAGGTAAATTATATTCAGGCAGAAATATTCAAATTCAATACGAGACAATACATTCAGCAGAAATTATTGAAAATAAGAATATTGAAATTTACAGTAGCCATCTTATAACACATTTTGTAGTCAGTACTTTTTTTTGTTGTTGAAAAACATACGTGCCAATACTCAATGATTAGGTGCCGGTACTCAGTAGTTGATTGCATAACTTTTAACTACTTAAAATTAATAATATACGTTAAAGTACAAGAAAAGTAATATTTTGTTCAAAAAGGTGCCGGTACTCCGTACCAGTGCGTACTTTCACAAAAAAAAAGACCTGCTTGGAGTTAAGGAGTTAAATATTTTACGTTTGATTTCTAATTAATGTCTGATGACTTAGCACGAAAACGTGGTTTAGTTCGCTTTGCCCAAAATGATATAACCCAAAAATCTTTCAATATGTGTAAATGTATTGTGTTGTTGAGGGGCGTGTCTCGGGGGGAGGGCGGAGGTTCAAACGATGTCAGGTAAAACTTAAAAGCCCTAGTCCAGTCATTTCGTAATTGTCCTAAGAGTTGAGTCTAAGACTCTTGGAACTCTAGGCCTATAGAACCTTGCCTGAACAAACTTCTGTCTGAGAAAGATCAACATCTAAGATACGAGACCGAAGGCCGAGCACATCTGGGAAACTCCCCATATTTCTTCTCTGTACCACATCAGCCGTGCAGGTGTCCTTTGAGGAACGGTGTGTGGATAGTGACATGTTTGTTAGGGCTTTCTTCCATCCCCACCAGTGCAATGAACTTGGTCGGCGGTTCTTGTTTGCATCCCTTATGGCTTAATCGACCCACCCGAGCGCCATGATGAGGCTGAGAAATATTTCCGGGGGGAGGGGCGGCCCAGCCATTTGCAGACACGAGATAATCTTTGATACGTTGACGCGGGACCAATCGTTATAGCAGACCTTAACACTGACGTGCGACGTCGCAACCTGTGGGCAGTTTAGACCAATGGCTCGTTACCGCGTCACCTTACACAAGACAAAAATGTTAACGGATCTACGTTTAGATTCACGCCAAGCAGTCAAAAATTATAAGATAAGATAAGATAAGATAAGATTATTTTTCTTGATTCAACCCAATGGAAATTTAGTTTGATTACAATTGACAACCTCAACGTAAGTACTGTACAATAACAATATGGATGGAAAATTTGAACAACATTCACACACTAGAAACACATACACATTCACAGCCAGCGCTTTATGAATTAGACTTCTATGTACTTCTCGATGACGACAGCTGATCCTTTAACACTCTGACCGTAAGTGGGATGAAGGAGTTTTTAAATCTTTCTGTTATATACCAAACGTAGTTCATCAATTATATATCTATCGTCGCAAATATAGGAGCATTAGTGAGTTAGCAGCACGAGATTGATATTTAATGTTTATCACAATGAATGAAGTTCTCAGATACCTGACTAAGTGAACATTCAACACAGTTCCTAGTTGTACGTTAAATTTTCTGGTAACGATCAAAGTCAAGATTCAACGTTATACTGTAGAGTTATACAACAGGAAATTACTTTAAAGATCATGTATTTTTTGGCTTGTGAAACTAGTTGTCCAGCTGTTTACATTCTTGAGCCTTTGCGCTGTTCTTACGCTGGCTTCTTAAAACTTCTTTTAGGCATTACCTTTTGTATGTAAATATTTTATTTATTCCGTTAGTGTCATCACTGTAACTACATCATTACTTTTAAATAGTTAATGTAACTACATGAGTCATGTAATCGATGTTTACATTTAAGTATTTTAGGTTCATCTCAAATAGTTTAAATGCTTGCCAACTGATACCAGTTACGATCAAACGATGTTAACTTGATAGAAACTAATCTGCCAATTTATTGGTATTTATATGGTTCAAATATATTTGCATAATAAAACATCTATTCTGACCAAAGATCGGAAGTTAAAAGAACATCTATTATAGTTCACGACCATCGACAATTTCTCTAAAAAAAAATGTTTAATGAGTTAAAATATGTCACCACACTGTCAGATACATGCCACCACAGCCACACAGCAACCTACACCCACACAGACACAAATATAAATCTACATGTCAGAACGAAATAAGTTGTCTAGATGAGTATGATCGAGGAATCAATAGCCATGGGTTGATTTTGTTCCGCGACCAATTAAACTTCTACACTCACAGTTTTTAAATTGTAGGGCAGATTATCGGTTATTGGTTTCATATTATGTTATTTATCACGATTTTGTGAGATTTATAAAAACTTTCTCTGTTTTGTCATAGTCTTGTACGTGTACACGTTATTTCTATCAGTTCCCAGAAGACGGAAACAAGCACAACGAAACACAATAGTATCTTATTGAGACATAACATTTATATTTCTTGGAACCTTTGGGCTTCGATAGGAAATTATTTATTATTATAATTGCTTTTATATAGCGCTACTTTCATGCTTATAGCATGCTCAGAGCGCTTTGGTCCAATCTCATTTGTGGACCAGTGGGGGGGAGGGGGTATCTAGGAGTTTGTTTTCCGTGCTGCCTTTAGGCGCTCGGTAAACACAACTCTGCCCGAGTCTGGTGTCGAACCTCGAGCCCCCTTCTAGGTAGCCAAGCCAAGTTCAAGCGCCTCTTAGCCTCTCGACCACGCTTCCCAAGCCAAATATTGACAGATTCTTTAAAAAGGATCCCAATAACTACAACAAAGGACAATGGACAACCAAGTGACGGTCAATTTGGACGGTTTTAGCGAATGAGCAGGAGGATGATGAAACGTGCACTTATGTTAGTGTGCGGGCCCTGGCTGACAAGAAATTGTTGGCAAGTTGGTATCATAGCTGGGACTCTTCGGATAAGGGACGTGAGCTTCATAGAGCAATGAATAGACCAGACCGAAAGGATGCATGGTTGCGTTTGAGTCGAGCAGAGCAAGCGATTCTTGCTCAGTTCCGCACAGGGCACTGTCCGATAGATGCGTATTTCGGAAGGTGGAAGGAGAACTTTGATACGAGGTGCCACCATTGCATGGAAGACGATGAGACCGTAGACCACATTCTGCACGAATGCCGGGTCTTGCATGAAGGACGATTGGGACAAAGTGTTGGAGAAAATACTGGTGCGCGTAAGGCATTAGGGTTGTCCTTGTACGGGGATAAGGCAACCTTAAGATTCACTGCTCGCTTCCTCTCACGTGCTCTAAGGGAGTAGCTCTCAGCATGTTTATTAGCAATGGGGTTTCTGACTCGGACAGTTTATGAACAATTTTAACGTGAACGGTCGTGTAAACCGTAAATATATGTCAGTGTCTTATGTGTTTATGTTTTATTGGCAATGTAATCTTCAGTACTGAATACAAAAATAAGCATAATGAAGTGCAATGTTTTAAATTAGAAAAAAACAAACTATTTGGTAATAGTAAACAAAGGTCTTGACTTCTAAACTTCAAAGATCATTTCAAGTGAGATGTAAGCCCTTGTGGGTTGTATGTGGACTAAAAACTACATACATATATATCCACAAACTACATTTCCACATACACGAAATCATAAATAAAACCTGCACGCATATAAAAATATACTTACAAGCGTTTATATACACATTCACCAATATGCATATTATCTTTATCTATATATATATTCCTCTAAGTAAGAGGTCAAACACACAAAAATTCAAACACACAACATGCAAGCGGCAAGTAAATAAGGAAGATCCCATGGCGTACGCACGCGGTGTGAATGGACCCAATCCGCACTATTTCATTCACAAAATAGCATAGACATAAATAAATATAGACTGGAAAAAGGAAGTAACTTCGTGTAACTTGAAAACACATGTATATATATCTACCATAGACATATATATATAGACTGGAAACAGGATCTTATTTTCATTTAGGAAGAGTCAAATATGTTTTATGTCCACATCTACGTTAGAAAAAAATGGTGGCAAATGAGCTATAAATTCTATGACGTAAATTTCAGTCTATATATAACTATGATCTTTAGTTTTGAAAAGTACAAAACTTCATTATTCCTAATATTAGCCTTTATAGGCTACGCATGCACCTATGCGCACCATATCAACAATTTCATATTGAAAGACATAGGAAAATTTATATAACTAAATCTATGCTTGCCCAAATTTTCCCAATAATAATTTGTTCTTCATCGGCCAGTCTATATGTATATATGTCTATGATATCTACTATTGAATTATGATTTCTAAATTATGAAAAAAATAAAAATTGCATGATCCTCAGTCTTAGAGATTAAACACAATTTATAGACATAAAATAATGTATACACAATGGGGTCCATTCACCAAATGAAAATAAACAAATTTAGCCACGTCATAATATTGATAAAATAGTGAAAAATACGGATCACTTGACACCCCTACGGATTGCATAATTTGTATAGAACATATAGAGAAAATGTTGTTTGTTTACGTTTGGTGAATGGACCCCATTGTAATGCACACATTTTTGTTTCATAAAACTGTCTTATGAATTTGTGTAGCGAATGGAAGGGAGGTTAAAAAAGTGGAAGCCGGAAGAGATAATATTGTGTCGTAAGACTCTTGAAACTAGAACGACAATACGCAGATAGATACTACTCTCAGGTTTGACTTTAGCGCGGGAAATCTGTTATATCATGTTATAAAATGGTTCAATTTAATAATTTATACACCTAAAAATTAGCACGGGTCCAAAGAAAGTTCGGGACCCACTGTGGTCGCATATGTTGTTGTATTTTTTTATTCATGAATTCACTTATAACAAGTAAATGGGAAGATCCCATGGCTCGATTATAGAACTTCTCTTCGCAGAGACAGTTTTATGCTTAAGCACATGAACATACTAATTATAGTCCATTTAATCAAATTAACATTCAAATTTGTTTTTCTAAAGCATTGTTACATGAGTGCAGCTATATTATTAAAATCGCGTAAATTAAGGTCAATTAACTATATTAATAGTGTTTTTCATTCATGAATTCACGCATTCGCTTTACTTATATCAAACAATTGGGAAGATCCCATGGAGCAGCATGTTGTGAATGGGAAATAATATATCCAAATCCGCACCATTTTCATTCACAAAATAGCATAGCATTTTTTTTTTTACTTTAAAAAGATTTTAATAATGTCCGGAAATTTCCAGGACTTTTTCGACCGGCGGCATAGCATTTAATAACTTTTCAGGAGATTTCCAGGGGGCTCCTGGTAAATCAAGAGGCCGCGGGAAATCTGTTATGTTTTATAAAATGGTTCAATTTAATAATTTATACACCTAAAAATTAGCACGGGTCCAAAGAAAGTTCGGGAGCCACTGTGGTCGCATATGTTGGAGTATTTTTTATTCATAAATTCACTTATAACAAGTAAATGGGAAGATCCCATGGCGCAGAATGGTGTGAATGGAAATGGTGTATCCTAATCCGCACTATTTTCATTCACAAAATAGCATAGACATAAATAAATATAGACTGGAAAAAGGAAATAACTTCATGTAACTTGATTTAATAATTTATACACCTAAAAAATTTGCTCGTACCAATGAAAGTGCGGGACCCACTGCAGTCGCATATGTTGCAGTGCCTAAGGCCTGCCCTGGAAAATAGCGGCGTATGCTATGCCGCCGGTCGACTAGTCCTTTATATTCCCCCTAAGCTCTCTAGTTCAAAGTCTATAATTTGTCCAAACATAATCTCGAGGCCATCAGGAAAGAAATTTTTAGTATACAATCTGGATCTTTAAAAATATTAAGTACATCATTAATTATAAGTAATTTATGCAATTACACGAGTCAAAAGCGATGTTTTGCATTGATTGTATTTTAGTACCTTTCTATTAATATAGCATATTATCATGAAATTGAAAGATGTCAACATGATAAAAACATATCTACCATTTTATTGATATTAATAGGGTGCAAATATATTTGAATACAAAAACAACATAGAAGGCTCTAAGCTCTAAGAAAAGACTGAGAGTTAAAAGAACATCTATTATAGAAGACAATTTTCAGTCTAGCATTCCAAACAAGTTTCCTATACTCTGCCAAGATAATGAGGTTAAAATTCCCAAGAGCCTTATTACATAATTTGGGAACCTTGTTTAAAAGGAACACAGATTTAGATTTGAATCTAAATCACAATTAGCATCCAACTGATGTTTAACAGTAGTTTTAACCTTAGAAAACAACGGACAATCCAGAAACAACTGTTTCTCTTCTACTTCCACTGACATATTAGAAATTTTACATTTACAAAGATTTCTTCAGCTCTCTTATAAATATGGTTGTTTAATCTCTCAACTCTAGAAGTATGTTGGTTCTAAGAAGGCCTACCTCATTATGTGCTCAAGAGAGTACGTTTAACTTTAAGTCTATCCTGTTATTGCATTCGGCGTGTCTGTATCAATGTAGCTAACGTTTGGCTTTGTTGCTTGAGAGATGGGTAAGGCTCCACTAGAAAGGCTTTATGTTCTGTAAAGTTCAGTGTCTCCTCTAAGTGACTCACCCGGCCTATTGAACACTCAGCTGGTACATATAGTCTATCCAGCCGGGATTAAGCTGGATGGGTTTTAGATATCATAGTGGTCTCAAGACCGGTGGGGTTCACTTTTCTATATGCATCAACAAGACGGAAGTTATGGATCACATCATCTAAATAATTTGCTGTCGTTACTTTTAGGTGTTTTTGAGGGATACCTGGGGCTGTGCTTCGTTTATCTAGATTAGAAGTTATGAAATTTAAGTCACCACCCAAAATGAGCATATCTCCACTGTATATATTAAGTAGTGTCTGACTTAAGCTAATAAAAAAATCAGGTTTTTGCCGCGTTCTGTGCAGGTGCATATATGTTCGCTAGAGTAAATCTGCGTTCCTCCATTTTATTATTATTATTATTCTGATTATAGCTTTTATATAGCGCTACTTTCATGCTTATAGCATGCTCAGAGCGCTTTGGTCCAATCTCATTTGTGGATCAGTGTGGGGGAGGGGGTATCTAGGAGTTGGTTTCCCGTGCTGCCTTTGGGCGCTCAGTAAACACAACTCTGCCCGAGTCGGGTGTCGAACCTCGAGCCCCCTTCTAGGTAGGCAAGCAAGCCAAGATCAAGCCGCACTTGGCCTCTCGACCACGCTTCCCAATGTAAGCCTAACTACAACTATTCTACCCCTATTATCACTATAAGTGTGGACCATTTTTAGTGTATCAGTAACTTGAGATATTGCTACTCTCCTAGTTACGTTTTGTAAACTGAAACACACATCTAGGAATTCCATATCTGATAGGCCTATATTTTTGCGTGCCTTGTATTGTGTGTTAATGTTTGATTCTTGCAGGAATATGAAATCTGGCTTGTATTTCCTAGCCAGGTGTACAATGTATTTTTGTTTTCTTTTTAAACTGCGTATGTTGAGTGACAAGATTCTGATGTAAATCATGATTGAGTGACAAGATTCTGATGTCAATCATGATTGAATGACAAGATTCTGATGTCAATCATGATTGACTGACAAGATTCTGATGTCAATCATGATTGAATGACAAGATTCTGATGTCAATCATGATTGAATGACAAGATTCTGATGTCAATCATGATTGAGTGACAAGAGTCTGATGTCAATCATGATTGAATGACAAGATTCTGATGTCAATCATGATTGAATGACAAGATTCTGATGTCAATCATGATTGAGTGACAAGAGTCTGATGTCAATCATGATTGACTGACAAGATTCTGATGTCAATCATGATTGAGTGACATTGGAATAAGAGTATTTCTATTAGCTATTTAATAACTTGGACGGCGTACGGCTGTCCAGTTCGTCTATTACAAGAGGAAGAGTCTCAGGGATCTCCCTGGTGTTGACATGTAACCGTTGTTGGCTTGGACTCACAGCCTCCTCGTCTCTATGGTCATTGGGCTTGCAAAGGTATCCTCATAAGAAGATAGAGACAATCATCTTTTCCTTTTTAATTTAATGGGAGACCCAGTAACGGACCTCACGGTATCTCCAGAGCGGAATCTCTTATTTAGCGTGAAGTTGTAATTACCCTGGGCTTCTGCCTCCTTCAACTCGGCTTTGACCGATTTGGCAGATTTTGTGTCTCACTTTGGAGACCATTTGGGAGCCCTTTGTACCAGAGTGAAGCCAATGCTCAATTATCTATTATATCCCAGGTTACATCTACTGACTAAAGGAAATATGATAATGATAGAAACTAATATGTATATTTATTGATGTTTAAAGGGTGCAACGATATTTGCATAATAAAAAAACATCTGAGCTAAGTAAGAGTAGAAGACAACTCTTTCTCTTGGTAATTATTTTCCACGTTCCGATGGAATTATTCATTTTCGCCTCATTAGTGTTATGATTAAACTTCAATAACTTTTTTGTATGTTATCAGAAAATGTTATATTAGGTATATAATAATAGAAGAATGCAAGATCTTTTTATATAACACAAATTAAATTTCATAAAATGAAAAAAAATAATTTAATTTAATTGGGTGAAATCAACGTTGGTATCGTCAGGAGAGAAAGAGGACATATTACAGTGCACTACCATGGACTATTTCTGTAAAACAGGGATTCTCAACCTGTGGGTAGTGACCCATTTTGAGGTCGATTGACCATTTGCCCTGGCTCGCCTAAGACTATCGAAAATATGGATTGTTATAGTCTACTCTGCTATTGCTGTATGTTGTTTTTTTTGGGGGGGAGGGGGCGCCCGTTCCCCCCCCCCCACGGGGGGGGGGTTGTAAAAAGGGGTCGCCGAGGTTGAGAACCGCTGCTGTGGAAAATATTTAATGAGTTACTAATCATGTCATCACATCATCACACTCACTGACACAGGACACAACAGCCACACACTGACAAATACATCTACAGATCAGTGGCGTAGCATCCATGGCGCGAAGGGGTTCAATGAACCCGGGCCCACGACCATTTAGGGCCCACACCCGATGGTGAAACAACCAAAGGTTCAGGGCCTCTCTATGCAACATAAGCTCTAGCTTAGGGCCTCAAAGAAATACTTAGTAGTTACAATATCTGGACTTATATGGGGCCCCATATCTCAAATACCTTATGGCCTTCTTTAACTGTAAATACGACACTACATGGCGCGTTGGGGTTTCATATCGCCTGGTCCCATGACTAATGACCAATTGTGGCCTGCCCTACACTTCAATTTTGTAAAAAAAAAATGGTTAAAAAATAAATTTAATTTGCTAAACAGTACTTAAACATGGTATTCAATGGTTCTGTCAGCTGTGTTATTGAACTTGCATTGGAATGTCTTTTAGTAAATGTACTGATACATACAAATTACTAGATTTCTTTGTCACACAAAATATGTCACACAAAATATGTGTCATTTTGGGGGGGAGGGGCCCATCAACAAATTCTTGAACCCGGGCCCACGGGGAACTTGTTACGTCACTGCTACAGATATGTTGTCTAGAAGAGTATGATCGAGAAGTCAATAGCCAAGGATTGATGGTGTTTCCGAGACAAACTACATTTCTGCAGTTTTAAATTATCAACTCGATTATCACTTCTAATGATCTCAACTTGTGGTATTTTTGGGGAATTTGTCCCGATTATTTGTGGCTGAAGTGGCGTAGTTAACACTATCAATTAAATTAGACTATTTGAAATATTATAACAGCATTGCATTTTGTTTATTAAGTGATAATTTAAAAAAAAAAAGTAAAGTTTCCCCTTCAGACCTTGCGATCTATGGGGCAGATGATGTTAAGGTCATCTGTTTCTTTGGCCAACGGTTAACGAGCAGAGTGTTATGTGGCCAGCACAACGACCAACCGCCTTTACTTTCCCCAACTGAAGTCAGGTACCCATTAGAGTTGGGTGGACTCAGGGGCGCCCTAAAAATCCCGAAATTAAAAATCCCAGTCTACACCGGGATTCGAACCCAGGACCTCAGGTTCGGAAGCCGAGCGCTTAACCATTCGACCACCGCGCCCCCCTGATAATTTTGCATCATTAATACAATTGACTGCACTTCAAGAATATAGATCTTATTAATTTGTTTCTATTATTTTATTTATTTATTTATTTTTACTATTTTTTGTAATAACATTCTACTTTCTAGACTCTGAAATGTGCTACAATGTAGAGATGAAAGGAGCCGACTACTCGGGAAATAAATCTGTTGGTGAAACTTACGAGGATTGTGTCCCTTGGGCCGAAGCTGCAACCTGCGAAGATTTTCCATTTGATGGGTATGCCAAAAAATCGCAACAAGTATCAGGCGAATCAAATTATACTTATTTTAATTTCTGTAGCTGGCGCAGTCATATCGCAGGAGTAGTACAAGAGTAGAATATGTTATATCGATGTAGAGTTACACTGTTAGAGGGCTGTGTCCCCTGGATTGAAACTTCTACCTGCAAAGATTTTCCATTGATAGGTATGCAAATTTGTCGCACCAAGCATCAGATGAATCCAAGTATATATATATACCTGTATATTTATACGGAACACATGTAACACACACAGGATATTAAACACCAATACTCCTGCCTGAAGCATAAACGCAAAACCCTATGCAAAAAGGATTGCGCGGGTCCCAGTGTAGGTAGGGTTAAGGATAATAAGTGAAAATAAAGTTATTGTAATGTGTTAATTTTTTTGTTCGGAATATGCAGCTTTGGGCTGGGCTTCTCTCTGAATAATTAATCTTGCATCTCAGAACGCTGGAAGTCGCCCTGGCATTTTGTAAGTGATTCTTCTTTTAGAGTTTTTTTTGTTTATGGGGCAGATGACGTTTCCAGTCCCACGATTAACGCGAGGACAGCATGTGGCCAGCATAACCCCCAGCCGCCTTTTCCCAAACAAATTTAGGTCCCCATTAGAGTTTGGATGGATCCAGGGACATCTTTAAATTTTTAGACCTGGCTGGACTCTGGGTCGCCCAAAGGTCCGAAAATAAAAATCCCAGGATTCGAACCCAAAACCTCCGGTTCGGTAGCCAAGCGCTTTGCCTCCATTCTACCCCGTGACCGCTGCGATATTTTGTTGTGAATGTTTTACTTTGTTCTATTCATTTCGACAGAGGCGTTTCCTTGCTGCTGAGTGAAGACAAGTGTCGGAACCCAGGGGGCGCCTTACTTCAGCCTTGGTGCTACACCTACGTCAGAGATCACAGGTGTCACAAGAGATACTGCGATGTTTGTAACTTATGTAGGTCACGTCTGCTTCCATGTTTAAAGCGCCATTTTGAAAGTTCTAATAATATTAATAATAATAATACAAAGAAATTTGTTTCCCGTCTAACGAATCTCAACCCTGGCAACGCCAGACAATGAATACTCTCTTGTCACTAACATAATAATTCATTTTTAATTTTTCGTGAGGAAATCTGTTTTACAATTGTGCAATTAAAAAAAAAAAAACATGATTACACAAAAAAGTGTACCTTAGCACAGTAGATATAAATTCATAGCCAGGGGCGTAGTTAGGGATTTGGGGGCCCGGGGGCATTGACCTCTTTGGGGGCCCTTTTTCATTTTGACATTCGACATATGACATGACATATTAATTGGCAACAAATCTTTTAAAGATTTGCATTTTAAAACGTAAAACTAACTTTAAAAAAAAAACAAAACTTTGATATTTTTAAAATGTCAACTAAGTCAACGTACTAATAAACCTAGATCTAGGTTTAGTCTATGTTATAAATTTTTAATGTGTTATTTAATGTTGAAAAAAAAAGACACCCGTTGACACTATTTGTCAATCAAATATATTAATTTATGTATTTACAAACAAATTTCGGACACCCATTTAGCCCCCTCCTCCTATGTGGGGGACCGGGGGGATCTTCAAAATCTCCCCCTCCATCGCCCTCCCTTAGCAACGCCACTGTTCATAGCCCAGTTTCTGTTTCACATTACACGCCAAGTTTATAACAGCTAGTTATACATTGTTAACGCTTTCATTGCCGAAAGGAACAAAGGAAATTATTACGTAGGCCTATAGCGGTGTCTTAAGTCAAAGTTTGAGATACACTGAAATCTAAAATATATTTTGTTTTGGAAACACAAATTTATGCTCGGCGATTTACTGCGGTTTTTTTAGGGAATCAAAAAGAACTGCCGCACCTTGGCATCAGATACCGTAGGAACTCCACTGGTGCTAATACCAGACATCCTACATGTTAAGGTCATCTGCTTCTTTGGCCAACGGTTAGCGAAGTTGACATGTGGCCAGCAATCGCCTTTACTTTCCGCAACTAAAGTCATGTACTCATTACAGTTGGGTGGACTCAGGGGCGCCCTTAAAAATCGTGAAATTCAAAATCCCAGTCTTCACCGAGATTCGAACCCACGTGCTTAACCACTCAGCCACTGCGTCCCCTTCCTTCAAATATTGGTCTGCTTTCACACTGTTTATTACTGCAATATGTTATCCAACAATCCAATCAGCAATATGTGTGATCATGGGGTTTGAACACAAAAACTCATAAGTCATTTATGACGTACATTATCGTGCATGTGTATTCATGCACTGAGGATCTGTGATTTTTTTTTTCTTTAAAAAAGGTCTTCTGTTATCAATGTCGGATGTGTGGCTGAGAGGCCATATCGGTTGGCTACGGCTTGATCATTTGTCATGGCTGTTTGGGTTAGAATCCAGACTCGAGGAGATGTGTGTTTGCTGAGTGCTTAAAGGCTGCACTGAAACCTTTTTACGGATACACACTCTTTCCACAAGCTCACAAAACGAGAACAATTAACTAGGGGATATTAACCAAAATATTTAGCCAAATCTCTAAATACTGAAGGATTAATTTTCCTTGTTGGTATCAAACAAAATTATTAATTACCAGTAATTATTTAATTAATTTTTCCCCGTTTGTTTTATTTTTTGTTAGGTGCGTAACAATAATAAATAATTATGTATAGTTTCAACTTGATCTAACAATGGGTGTGGGAGAAATAATGTGTTCAAAGTTTAAAACAGACAGACAGAGTGGGTTGATATAAACTACTGGGAAATGTCTCAATATTTTCTAAGCATTATTAACCAGAGTCTAATGACTATATATATATATTGTGAATGAACACTCGAACTAAACAAAAAAGGTTTTCTATTTATGAATATTGTTTCTCTGTTGTTGTGTAGATACTGCTGTTGACGTCATCAAAAACTGTGCTGCTCTCCAAGCCTCCAATCCTGATCTGTGTACTTCTGGCATTGAAAGATATGGATGCTCGAAATTTTGTGGACTATCGTTAGAGACCTACCACCGAGGTCAGTAGGCGTGTTTTCGAACGTGTGTAAATTAAACGTGTGTAAATTGAACATGTGTAAATTGAACGTGTGTAAATTGAACATGTGTAAATTGCGATTTATTTTTTGTAAATATTTTATTACTAAAAATATGAGGGATATTGTTGATTTCAAATTACTCTGTCGTTTGGCTACCAGATTTCATTTAATGAACTAATATATTGACATTAAACACATCAAATGGGATGTAGACCTGGGCATTAGCTATGGTCGGATGTGATAGTAAGTGTATGTGTTTTGAATGGCTAGTAGAGCAGTGTGTGTGCCTGTGTATGAAGTGACCAGTTGACCCTTCAGAGTACCTGGTTGAGTGAACAGCATAGAAAGTGTGTAAGTCAGGGCTGTGTGTAAGGGAGGTCAGAATGAAGAACAAGATGAGACAGTGAAGAATGGAGCACAATTCCCTGATAGCAAAGATTTTGGGCCCAGTAAGGGCCCCAACTGGGCCAGCCCATACTCCACATATGGGCCCCAACTGGGGGTTGAACGATGGCCCAAACGGGTGCCCTTAGGGCTGAGAGTCAGGGGGCCCAGGTGGATCCCCTTGTGAAACCCGTGTGGGGCCAGTAAGGGGAAGGGTTTGTGGGCCCCTACTGGGCCAATAATACTTAGCCCTTTGGTGGCATTAACGAAAGCCCAAATGGGGCCCTTTAAGGGGCGAGTCTGGGTGCAATCAGGGTGCCCAGATGAAGCCCTGATGGAACCCTCATGGGGCCAGTATGGGGAAAACATTGAGGGGCCTGAAAGGGCTAACCACATGGGCCCCATTTGGGGGATGAACGTTGGCCCAAATGGGCACCCTTTAAAAGTGATTAACTGATCTCATTGTTATACTAATTAATTTAAGGTGTGTCTATTACAATGAACTAATATATTGGCCTTAAACACATCAAATAGGAGGCGCGGTGGCCGAGCGGTAAAGCGCTTGGCTTCTGAACCGGGAGTCCCGGGTTCGAATCCTGGTGAAGACTAGGATTTTTATTTCGGGATCTTTGGGTGCCTCTGAGTCCACCCAGCTCTAATGGGTACCTGACTTTAGTTGGGGAAAAGTAAAGGCGGCTGGTCGTTGTGCTGGCCACATGACACCCTCGTTAACTGTAGGCCACATAGTCAGATGACCTTTACATCATCTGCGCTATAGGTCTGAAAGGGGAACTTTACTTTTTTTTTAAAACACATCAAATGGGATGTAGACCTGGGCATTAGCTATGGTCGGAAAGCTGACGCCCACACGGATGATGTTTCCTAAGAGAATGCATTATGGGATCCTCTTCTATCAGGATATAGCACTACTTGCTGATAAGGTTCAACGGCTCCTGCTTTTTCTTTAAGTTTGTATCCCGAAGCCTTTCCATAATAACTTTGCATTGTTAGAAGATAATCTATTTCAAACCATTCTAAAAGTTCACTTGTTCTATTTTTAGCACACTGCCCAGTTCCAGATCTATCTAGTGATACAGTTGTGGCTGGGGAGAATAGGTCCACTTACTACCAAGGGGAGAGTATCAAGATAACTTGCAGATCTTCTGGAGATATCCTTCACGAGCTCGTGTGCTCTAAGGACGGCTGGTCTGGTCTGCCATTTACGTGCAATGGTAGTATCTTTTGTTTATCTTGAGTTTTCAACTCAAATTTTGTGTTTTTCGTCATACAAATTATTTTTTTTAAGTGTAAGAACTGTCCGAGGGCAGAAAGATGTGAGACAGTTACTGTGAGGGCTGAGAATTTAAATGTAAAAAAGTAATCTCCCTTTAATACCAAAAAAAACATAGAACAGTTGTTGTAAAACTGTATCTGTTTTGTTTTTTTGTTGTTTTTTTTTTTGGGGGGGGGGATGTCAAACTACAATGTTCACAAAACTAATAACACATTGGCGGATGTCAGATTCCCATTAGAGTTGAATCGAATGGATGCTCCTTTTTGTGTAATCATTCCATTAAGAAATATCAAATTACTGTTAGGGTGGGGGGATGCGGGTGGAGAATTTAAAACTTCAATTGCGGGGGGGGGGGGGGGGGCCCAAATTAGTGTTTTTACTTTAAAAACTAAATATTACGCAATATGTAGAGGTCAAGCCACCGGCCCTAAAGGATGGGAAATTCCTAGCTACGCCCGTGTCTAATCAATGTACTTTTTGTATTCAATTTCGTTATAAATATTGACTATAAGATTTAATACATGTAGGCCACCTGCGCTCTGACTGTTGTTTAGGGGATGTCAACGGCCCCGCTGCCATAAACCGTCTTCTTGCATAAGGTTTTGGGCTATGATGTCATTATAGTCACAATTTGAAGGAGCATTCGAAACATTTCAAACATTTATTTTAGAATCATTTTTTTTTTACAAACCAAGACCTTCCAGTTACCCTTTCTAAGGACAAGATAATTATGTCCTACGCAATTCATGTATCAATCTAGCCATGCATGTTCATTAACCCTTTCTCTCCGTAATTATTTAACACATTCCGGTGGAATCAACGTTGGTATCGTCAGTTAGGAGAGAAAGAGTTAATGACGTAAACTCTGGTACGTCTTTGATTTTCCTGGATGATTTGTATGAATTAGCTCTAGCGTACGGATTAAGAAATGTGTCTCTATCATATAGTACATTCAAGTAATTTATTAGGTGTTGTTTTCTATATGTTAACTTAATTATGGTAACTTCATTATGGTTTAGTGTTTTATGCATTACAGCTAGTTAACTTTTTAGTCTTCTGTCCTGAAGTCTCTCTAAGTTTAATATTGCTTTTATTCCTCTAGGATGCCCACTTGGCTGGACAGTACATGGAGACCGCTGTTACAAATACATCGCTACATCGGCAACCCGACGTGACGCCGAGAAGATATGTAGATCCTATGACCCCACAGGTACGCTCTTCGAGATTCGATCCCTGGAGGACCAGTTGACGATTCGCACGATGAGAAACAGCAATAAGGAGTAAGTGATTGTAACGCAATTTGTAAGCCAACACCCCCTCTGCTGTCAAAGCTGTCAACCGATTCAAAATGCACTCACGCCCGGATATAGCAAATTGAAAGCTGAACAGATGATAGCAGAAGTGACCAAAGGTCACGTGGTATAGAGATTTGTTATGAAATTTTTGCTCTTAAAGTACATGTGTTTAAATTATCTCAATTTGTAATGTTAGAGTATACTGTTTTATATGTTTGATTTTGTGTCTACTCCTATGAAGTTATCAGAATGGTAATTGGGTCAGTGGAGAACTCAGGTCCGAATATGGACTTTGGCTATTTGATACAGGTGACCCTATGGTGTATTTTAACTGGTCCACTGCAGCAGGTGAGAATTTTGTTTTTCTGCAAGTGTGGAAATGAATGTTAAAAATAATTTGCGAGTCAAAGTTTCAGGATTACCTGCTAATAATTGTATGAATAGTGTTGAGCTATTTTAAGTCTGTCTTTCATTTTGATATGTCTGTCTCTAATTCTTTTTATTTCTTTTGTTGAATTATTTCTCTATCTTTCTCTCTCTCTCTCTCTTTCCCTCCCTTTTTTTTCTCTTTTTCTTTCATAGTTTTTCTCTTTCTTTCTCTCTCTCTTGGTCTATTGTCTATCTTTCCCTGTCTTTCTC
>JADKLZ010001913.1:2928333-2940265 GCA_021533235.1 Biomphalaria straminea
ACTATGTCATGTCCTATCACTATGTCATGTCCTATCACTATGTCATGCCCTATCACTATGTCATGTCCTATCACCATGTCATGTCGTATCACTAGATCATGTCCTATCACCATGTCATGTCCTATCACTATGTCATGTCCTATCACTATTGTTTCTTGTTCCTTTAACACTTCAACTCAATGCGAAACCCCCCTTACCATATATTATCTGTCCTAAACTGTTCGCAGAGCACCAGGGGGGGGGGACACTTACAACATTGTCCCCAAGTATTCACATGTATAACAAGACATGACATAAATAGTGCGCATTAACTCTAACACATTCATCCATGCACAGGTCGACCTTTCAGTACATTGGTTCTAACTCCGTACGATGTCAACCGAACTGGGTTATGTCCTATAGAGTCCCTACAGCTGAGCAGATCTCTGTTCTCAAGGTAAAACTTTAATTTCTGTAGGCCTACTAGTATTCATTGACCACGCTTTGATTTATCTCCTCCCCAAAATATACAGTATATTACGGTCGGATTGCGGCGTGGTGCGACGCTTAGCAACATTGGCGCAAACAATACTTTCATCATGCCTAGATCCAGTACTAATAGGCACCCATCATCATCATTATAAACATTATGATCGACCTCAATATCATAAACATCATCATCAAAGTCATCATCATTCTTAATATTATCATCATCATCATGATCATAAACATTCTTAATATCATCATCATCATCATTCTTTATATCATCATCATCATCATAATCATCATCATCCTTAATATCACTATCATCCTTATCCTCCATATCACAATCAGTATCATTATCATAAACATCATCAACATCATCATCAATATTATAATCACCATCACCCTTAATATCCTTATTAACATCATCATCATTAAGAAAATAATATGTGGAGGTAAAAATATCAAAAATACTTTTTATAAAAAAAAAACTGATGTTAAGCATAAAAGTAAGTAAAGTAAAGTGCCCCATTAGAACCCTGCAATCTATGGGGCAGATGATGTTATGGCCATCTGTTTCTTCATCAAACGAGCAGGGTGTCATGTGGTCAGCAACAACGACCAACCGCTTTTAATGTGCTTAACTAAAGTCAGGTACCCCCTTAGGGCCCCTTAGCGTTGGGTAGACTCAGGGGGAGCCCTAGAAATTCAGAATGCGAAATTCCAGTCATTTACCGAGCCAAGTGGTTAACCACACAGTAACCCTAACCCTAACGGTTAACCCCTATGTATATTCTTTTATTAACTTGTTTGGATCAGTCGTGCAATGGACCTCATTCATAAATCGTAAATAAACACATTTAGCCACGTCATAATAATTGTAAATAAGATAACCAATGACGAAGTGCTACGAAGAGCAGGTTGCCAGGACATCCGCTCTGTTATCAGCAGCAGACGCCTTGGCTGGCTTGGCCACGTTCGTAGAATGCCAGTAGGTCGACTCCCACAGGATATTCTGTATGGCGATCTAATAGAAGGCAGAAGAGCCGCTGATCTCCCACTTCTACGTTATACAGATGTATGCAAACGGGACATGAAGCTCTTTAAGATCGACACCAGCAACTGGGAAGAGGTGACACTGGATAGATCCACGTGGAGAGAGAGCATAAAGGAGGGGTCTTTGATTGCAGATTCCATACACAACAGAAGCAGAAAGAAGGGTGAAAGTGCAACGGCGCCTGGTGACTACATATGCCCAACCTGCGATCGCAGCTGTGTATCAAGGATCGGCCTCTTTATTCACACAAGAGCTTGCAAGGGGAAAAGATCGTCTCTCGAGACGTAAAATGCCACAGAATATTGATAAAACAATGAAAAATACATATCACGTGACAGCCATAGGGATGTATACTCCTTGTATAGAAGATATATAGAATCATATATTACAATGTTGTTTGTTGTACGATTGGTGAATGAGGTCCATTAAATTTTAATATATAGCTCCTCCTTCGTGTACGAAGATGAGCACATTTCTCAATTCCTATGGAGTCGAAGATGGCTGTAAAGTCCAATCTTCGCTTTGAAAAGCCGGCCGCATATGTGGCATGGGTGAGTTTTGTCAGTTGCAGGTGGGCCTGCTTTTTTTCTCTGCTTTCTGTTAGTTCGGCGCTCTATCGCACTGGCCGCTCTTCTTGCTTCAAAACTTGAGACTCCGAGACTCACAGCTTAATAAATCTATACTAACAACTATAAATCTGTATGATTTAAAATATTTTTACTTATTTTATTAGTTTGTTTAGCGTAACTAAACTATCTAACTGTGTTATGGTCCAAAACACTTACCTGACCAGTTGTCAAAATAGGGAATGGGGGGTTGGGTATCTGGGGGAAATGTAGCCGTTTTACTTTTCGAACGCGTTTAAAAAAAAATTCTACGATTTGAATTCGAACTCAAAGGGAACTAATTCAACTTATAAAACCATATTTGTTAAGTACAAGTTCTTTCTCTTCTTTTATACCAAACAAAATAGTTAAATAGGCCTACCAATAGTTAATTAACTATTTTTTTTATATTTATTCTTGTGTTGTCGGGTAAAAGAAAGAATTGTCCGAAATTTCAACTTGATCTGAGAAATAGTTTGGGTGACATAATGTGTGCATTATTTTACTAGAGTAGTGGCTTAGTTTTCAAATAAAATTATTGATACTTTAGTGGTGTATGTTAACTAACATAAGTTCAACAAACCATATCATCTCAATTGATTGTTTGTCCTTCAGAACGATGTGTTTGGCGCTTTCTCGATCAACGCAACTCTCCTTAGCATCACCGACTGCGACACTGCATCTGTCAAGATGTTACAACTTCCGGCTATGAACGTCACTTCCTTACATGACCTTCAAGACAGTTCAAGGCCACTGTTCTCTGGGCAGAAGTGTGCAGTGCCATCACTTGGAGTCAGAGTGGAGCCTTGAGTCACAGGCATGCAATTCTAAACTTAACAAAGATTTACTTCAACGAATAACTATCACGACCACTCATTGGCTTCATCTGATTTAATATTAACTTGCTAATAATTTGTCCCATTGATTGGAAAAAGGAAAAGGTTACTCTTACATGCAAATGAACTGCCAACTTTATGCGACTCAATTGAGATGTTACAGGATTTTCTCTTAAATAGTACAACAAATTAGTTATAGATTGTGTTTAGCATAAGTTTAATTTATTAAAAATAATATTTGATAAGGATTCCGATTCATTATTTTTATGAATTCGTCAAGATTAGTAATGTGCTTACTGTAAAAAGCAAGGCCCCTATTAGGCGCGTGGGGCCGTGTGCTAATTGGAAAAATCGAGCAAATCGGCCTATAACCCGCCTTGTGTACAACAATAGTTGCCGATATGTAATTCTTTGCAAACAACATTTATACAGTTTGGGATCAGCAGGCTCTGACAGCGTGTAGCGTAAACTGCCTAAGGGTCGCCGGCTCCTTAGTTTTCCTCAGGGTTGACTCCCGAAACATTGCCCATGATTGGATATAGCTCAAGGCAGCACAGGTTTGGGATTAGTTTTCCTTCTGTTGGGTGGATTGCACGTCAAGGGTAATGAGCCCTTCCTTCTTGAAGGTTACTTGTTAAGGCCACAGTTACTTGCCTTTACTCGCCATCACTCCATCTCCTGTTAGTTAAAACAGTTCCGTGGACTCAATATTTGAGACAAACGTAAAAGACCAAGAAATACACGAGAAACTCTTTGCGAAAACGTTTAATTAAGGCTAATTAATAAATAAATTAAAGACCGCATCACAAACCAAGAGATTAGAGACAGGGTTACTGCAGCGATCGGACCCCATGATGACCTGCTAACTACAGTGAAAAAAAAAAACGCAAGCTTAAAATGTATGGCCATATAACAAGATCTTCGGGACTCGCAAAGACCTTCCTCCAGGGAACAGTACCAGGAAAAAGAAGAAGAGGCAGACAGAGCAAGTGGTGGGAAGACAACATAAAAGAATGGACGGGCCTACCATTGAAAGAAGTTCTAAACAGGGCAAAGGATAGAAAGGAATGAAGAAAGACGAGTCTCTACAAGTCTTGCTTGGTGCCCCAACGGTCCACCAGACTAAGGGATAGGTAACAGGTAGGTAACAGGTGATTAATAAATGTTTCAAGGACTACATCATAGAACAGCAAATTCCTACAAGAAACATAATATCCGTAGCAAAAAAAAAAAAAAAAAAACTCCGAGTGTATTTAAATTGTTATTTTAAGTGGCTTAAATTTGAATTTTATCAATAAAAAAAAGATAAATTTCTATAAATGCAAGTGTAGCTTTAAATTACATTCTTCCTCTTCAATTAGTTGAAACAAAATGATGACTGCATAAATTTGCAAGTTAAGCAGTGGGTCTATCGAAAGCCAGAAAACATGGCAAGGGGTCAACGAGGCAAAAAAACAACAACTTGGGAACCACTGATATACTGACCACTACTCGTCTGAATAGTATGTGTGTATGGGGTTCTGTAGGAGGATTAGTACCTCTGTCAATTGGGCAGTCGAGCTCCTTGAGCAGCTCATTGACCTTGGTCTCCACTCAGAGCCCAGCTCTCACCTGTGGTTCCAAGCAGTTGTCTGCATGCGGCAACGGCCACACCCCGGCAAACCGTCTCGACTGACGGGCTAAACCAGGTGAGGGTTAGCCAGAGCTAGTAACTGGCAAAACTATGGATTCTGTCCACCACCAGCATGTAAAGTCTAGTTGCGGCTGTATGGCGCTTAAGTCAAAATTGGACTACCAGGGCCATCAGGCGTCAACTAGCAAACGCTGTGGAGCGTTTTGGAGCACTGTGGGACATGTAGAGCACACTGGTCATCCACTACACCCCAAACCAGCCCCAGTTGTCTGGACTCTGTTCTGCCACTGGATCCAGCTGGCAAGGGGCGAGAGAGTGAGGCTGATGCAGCGCAAATCTCCCTCACTTTAATAAATAAATTAATAAATTTTCATCGCGCAAGCCACTCGTCTGAACCGGCAGTTTAGACCAATAGCTTGTTGCCACGTGGTACAGAGGTGTGACGTGGCAACAAGCTATTGGTCTAAACTGCCCACGTGTTGGGACGATGCAGGCCAGTGGTGAGGCCTTCTATAACGAATGGTCTCATCTGAACCTCCCCCCCCTCCCATATAATAAATGAGAACAAAAAAGAATCATCATATTTACCAAAAGGGGCGCGGTGGTCAAATGCTCGGGCTCGAACCCGGTGTAGACTGGGATTTTGAATTTCGGGATTTTTAAGGCGCCCTTGAGTCCACCCAACTCTAATGGGTACCTGACTTTAGTTGGGGAAAGTAAAGGCGGTTGGTCGTTGTACTGGCCACATAACACCCTGCTCGTTAACCGTTGGCCAAAGAAACAGATGACCTTAACATCATCTGTCCCATAGATCGAAAGGTATGAAGGGTGGGACACTATATTTACCAAACATGATAGGACATATTAAAGATACATCATATTAAAGGACGTATTGATGGGACATTTGAAACACAAGAATAGCCCTACCCTAAGTTTGCATGAAGGGCTGTGTTCATGGGTGCACCGTAGTAGGTATACTGTTTGATCTCCATAAGAACCTTACTACGTCATATTCTATTCATTACATCAATCAGACGACATTTGATAGCAGCTAGTCAAGCAGCTCCGCCTACTCAGAGGACCTACCCTTATATCCCCTCCACGCTTGGACTACTTCACCGGAGCCTACACACACATAGACAGACACACAGAGCCAAGTACCGAGAGCCAATGTGTTCAGTCGAGAAACAACTGAATGACGAAGCGTAATCCCTTCACTGTTTTGAACTGTTTTGAACTTTTATCTTTTTGAATGGGCCAGGTAGGCTTAGAGCACGCCTAATTTCTATTTAAAAAAGTAGGCCAATGTGTTTTCAAAGTCTGAGTATTTATATACGCAGAATATTTCGAGGCTCAATTCCCGCTATACAACATGCCCGAAACGGAGCAGTAGGCTAGTGTCTTACATGTGTACACAATGATTGACTTAATGGCTTACTATAGATACTCAGTAATGGGGCGCGGTGGTCGAACGGTTAAGCGCTTGGCTTCCAAACCTGAGGTCCTAGGTTCGAATCCCGTCGAAGATTGAGATTTCGAATTTCGATATATTTAGGGCGCCCCTGAGTTCACCCAACTCTAATGGGTAGCTGACTTTAGTTGGGTAAAGTAAAGGCGGTTGGTCGTTGTGCTGGCCACATAACACCCTGCTCGTATAACCGTTGGCCAAAGAAACAGATGACCTTAACATCATCTGACCCATAGATCGCAAGGTCTGAAGGGGACACTTTACTTTACTTTATAGATAGGCTACACAGTAACGCAGACTGAAAACGCAAAATAGACCTACCTAGGTGTTAAAATAAATGAAAATCTGTCATGGAATCCCCATATTGATGAAACTTTCAAAGGATCCAAGCATTAGTGTTTCGTAGAAGAAATTTCTATAAATCAAATAAGAACATAAAACTAAAATTGTTATTTATCCTTGGTTTGGCCAATAATAATAAAATATGCATCCTCTGTTTAAGACCCCTCAACTCATGCAAACATAAAGAAACCATAGGAATGGAATAAAAGAATTGAAAATTATATCATATGAAGTGTCCAGAAAGTTTTTTAATATAAGATGATTTTTTTTTCTAAAATTATAAGATGGCAGTTTGTAACAGACACAATAACCTTCATATAGCTAAAAGATAGATAGACTTTGATTTCACGGAGGGAATAAAATTCAAAATAAAGAAACCAGATATGAGTTTGTTTAACGCAACTCTAGATGCGTTGGATTTTACAATTTCTTTTCGTCGATTGGATAGGTTCCAGGTAGTAATTCCTGATACAGATATGTATCAGTGTTATATAATACTTATGAAATGTATTATTATAATCTAATAGGCTTGTCTTCGAGTCCGAAGATTAGTGAGGAATACAGTGTTTCCCGTGGCTGTGCAGTCCCAGCTGTGACCTACATATTTTGCCACATCCAGGGCAAGCAAAACCATTATTATGGTAGACGGGAAAAAACATCCTCAGATTTCCACGATAAAGGGGCCTGCATAAAAATGTACCCGATTTTCGACGAGTCAGAAACATTTTAATTTTTTTTTTAAACTTTTTTTTCCCGCATTTTTACAGCTGGCAAACAATGTCGTGATTAAGAAGTGTACGCTTATTGTATACTCGGATAAAGTCAATACAGCTCCGGATATACGACATTGCCTCCTTAACGTCCACAAACTTGAAAATATAATTTTATAAAAACTGAAACATGCATATTACATATTTTTTTTAAAAAAGGAATGTAAGATTAAATTAACAAAAACTTTCTTCTAAACTATTGCATGCTTTTAGTAACAAGTATTCTTATTGATGTGGATCTTTATTAAAGATTCAACTAAAAAACTGCAGGGACCTCCACAGAAATCCCTGGGGCATCAACATGCTCGAATCCGACCCTGATTATGATTCTTAGTTTTAAAGCAACTAAGGCAGCTCCTTCATAAAGTACATTAAATCAATTAATACGTTGTTTTACAGGCAAACTTTGGACTAGCACAAAGCGCGGATAGATTTCTTGAACGACAATGGACCTCATTGAAGCTCATTCACCAATCGTAAACAAACAACATTTAGCCACGTGATTCTATATATCTTCTATACAAATTATGTAATGGATAAAGGTTGTTACGTGATACGTATTTTTCATTGTTTTATCAATATTATGACGTGGCTAAATGTGTTTTATTAATTAACAATTGGCGAATGAGGCCCATTCTTCAAAGTCTCACATAAGAAAGATAATCGTAAATAAATCAAATCACGAGTTCAGCATTTTATTGTCAAAAAAATTTTACAAAAACAAAAAATCAATAAACAAAACTATGTTAATCATTCGAATAACAAACTGCATCGCATCAATGAATAAATAACAATGAATTGTGTCTAAATATAAAATAATGTTTAAAAAAAAGAAATTAATTAAAAAATGGAATGGGAAAGAGCATCACATTAAAATAATGAAATAGTCACAGAAATACATAAACGAAATAATACAAATTTGCCAATTTGTACACAATCATAACATACATTTTGTACATATATATTTGTAGATATGTCTGTATAATGAACATTATATCAATGGTTTATTGTAGTGAGTTAGATATAGGCTATCAAATAAAAACAATTTATTTGTGGTCAAACATATATGGTTGTATTTACTTACACAATAAAATTTCAAAAAATAAAAGAAAAAGAAAAACAACAGAATAAAACAGATCCATATGTATGTGATAAGTAGGCTGAAAACAAACATAATTATATGTAAATAAACCAAGAAACGAAACAAAGTTTACAAATACAAAAGCATAATTTTCCAGCATGATAAAAAAAAGTTCAAACACCTTATATACAATGTATATAATCAGGATGTGTTTGTTAATATTTTCTCATTTATTTCTTGCTAATCTTTGAAGTTTAATATTGTCATTTTGTGAATATTCTATATAAATCTAGTTCTTACAGTGTTAAATTCATTCAATTCTTTCAGTCATCATGCAAAATCATTCAGTCATCTTTTGCTCATGCAATATTTCTCTTCATGCCTGTAAAACTCACCAATAAATGCCAAGGGTAAAAAATCTTGCTTAAATTCTAAATCTTTTACAAAAAACACACTGACATATAAGCCTATAAAACAATTTTACTACAAAACAAATTTGTTACAATGTAAAGAAAAAAAGAGACAACAAAAAATATTCCAGTTACAAACACAATAGCCCTGGGTAGAGATCTACTTTGTCTAGATTTCAGTTTGATATAAATATATATATATTGATACAAATATAATGTCAGTCAAAAGACTTCAACACATGAATCTTGTCATTAAAGTAACAATGTGGACTAGTGGTCAAGATAAATAACATCTTAACACTGAGATTTGGACAAAGTTGAACTCTTCCAGAGCTTTGGACACTTACTAACATTTATACAAGGCTCCATATCAATAAAATAACAGCCTAAAAACTGCATGTTGAAGAAACTTTTTGAATATCATCTCTTGAACACAACAAGGGCTTAAATCATCTTTGATGCTTAGACATAGAGTTTATATATATATATATATATATATGACTAAGTAAGACTTACAAAAGAAAAAAAACAAACTTGAAGGCAGAGACAACAAAAAAAAAGTTTCAAAAACAGCTATAAAAACACACTAGCAAATATATCTGAAACAATTCATTCTTATTAAATTTAGCAGACATTTTGCCTTTCTATTTAAAGCAAATCATTGCAGAACATTCATTCTCAATCACAATCCCAGTCACAATCCCACAATCATGACATCCTAATTATCAATTTTAATAGAATTACAATGTACCCGTAATTTTTTTAAAAATTTTAAATCCTAAAATGCATACATCTTTATTGAATATATTTATTTGATATATTTTTTTACAATACATTTTCAGTTTTACTTTGTGTTTTTAAGTGTTCACTTTTAATTGGTTTTCATTTTAAATTTTGTACAGGGTTTGATCACACTCACATCATCCATTATCTTACCTCCAATCATTGCACTTATATACAAATAGTTTATTACCTGTTTTATACTTTATTCATTCTAGTTAAAAGCCAATACCTTTAGATTTCAATAATGCAAAACATTAATTTCAATCATTAACAACAATATTCAGTAAACTGAAGGGTAACTAATGGTGTAGTCCATTACTCAAGGTGTGGCCATTTTGAACACAGCCTATGATATGAAAGTGTATACACCCTTTTGTATACATTGTTTTATATGTTTACAAAGTTCCTTCAGAAATAGAGATACTTATGTCTCAGTTTTAAACCTCATGCAGGACAGAAAGCGACTTTGGCAAGGTTCCAACTCTGGGCCATGATAACAGCAGTTCAATCTGACCAGGCAGTCATCTGCTGAGGCTTTTTATAATTAAATGACTAGTAAGCAACTGAGGAAACTCTCAAATGATTGCAATTGAGTAATTAAAGTATAAAGGAGAAGAAGATTCTCCTCTCAGACATTGTGATCTCTAGGGAAGATGATGTTAAGGTCCTCTTTTTCTTCAGCCATTAGTTAATGAGGGTGTCATGTGGCCAGCACAATGACACCAATCTTTATTTTTCCCAACTAAAGTCAGGAATCCATTACAGTTAGGTGGACTCAAGGGTGCCCTAAAAATCTGGTAATTCAAAACACAAGTCTTCACTGAGATTCGAACCCAGGAATAAAGGTTCGGAAGTCAAGAGCTTTACCATGGAGCTCCCATCCCTCAACTAGAGGATCTAAGGCTATTGAAATTGCAGAATACTCCTAGAGTGGTTCTTTTTTTGGTCATTATGATTGTCCCCAGTTTAAACCTGGCCAATTGCCTTGAACCCCAGCTGTCCTGCAGGAGGTTGGATTTAGGGCGTAAAAATATTTCTGAAAGAACATCCAAAACCAATAAGCAAACATGCCATCTGACAGTAGCATATGGCATTACTAACACATATTCATGTTTCTCAATTCTATGTCATTATTGTCATATAACATTAAAACCATTGGAAGCCTCCAATGTCAGGCACAAGTGTTAGCGTTTCAGAAACACTTTTCTCAACTTTTCATATTCTAATAAAATAGCAAGAGACCATTACCCTGACATATATATTCTATACATATACAAATGTACAAATTATGAACAATATATGAGCAACAGAGAAACAAACTTGCAATGTAATGATGTCCAAACTTAATAAGTGTTTTCAGAGAGCATTCACATAAATATTTATAACATGGGAGAGAAACAATATTTATATAACTTTTATAAATATTTATGTCAGTGACAAAAAGCATAAAATCTTACATAAATTAAGAAATTAAAAAAAAAATTAATATGTCTTTAAAATAATAAAGTCTTCAAAATATGAGTAGGATTTGACAAAAGTTAAAAATAAAATGTGTCCATTAGAAAGCAGGAAAAAGCCTGCAATTATTTTCATAAAACATTTACATTTGCAATGTGTGTATATTTATAAGGCAGGGGGAAAAAAATCCCTTTTAGATTTATGACATATGCCTAAAATACAAGGCCTTGGTATAAAAACAGTGTCTAAAATACAAGGCTTAGGTATAAAAATAGTGTTGCTCCACGTGTGAGAGACTTTAAGATCATTTGTAAAGAAATCTTCTCCCAAGAAATCAGCTTTTCAAGATCCCATCAAGTTCAAGTAGTTCATCGTCTCCTAAATCACCAAATACTATCAATTAACTTATAAATCACCAAATTTTATCAATTAACTTATAAATCACCAAATTCTATCAATTAACTTATAAATCACCACATTATGCTCATAGTCTCATTGATTACCAAGTTGCATTCTGATTTGTGGAGGAAAAAAAAACAGCAAACTTTTTTACTAAACTCTGTTGTTACTCCATGCTGAATTGAATATTTCCTTCTTAAAAAAATCTTAGACATTGGTTTCTGGAGTTTTTTCCAACTGAATGTGAAATATTTCCATTAAAAAAAAAAACTTAGACATTGGTTTCTGGAGTTTTTTCCAACTGAATGTGAAATATTTCCATTAAAAAAAGAACTTAGACATTGATTTCTGGAGTTTTTTCCAACTGAATGTGAAATATTTCCATTAAAAAAAAAACTTAGACATTGGTTTCTGGAGTTTTTTCCAACTGAATGTGAAATATTTCCATTAAAAAAAAAACTTAGACATTGGTTTCTGGAGTTTTTTCCAACTGAATGTGAAATATTTCCTTTAAAAAAAATCTTAGACATTGGTTTCTGGATTTTTTCCCAACTGAATGTGAAATATTTCCATTAAAAAACAAACTTAGACATTGGTTTCTGGAGTTTTTTCCAACTGAATGTAAAAT
>JADKLZ010001913.1:2955040-2965512 GCA_021533235.1 Biomphalaria straminea
GACCTAACCTTTAAGACCTAATCTTTAAGACCTAACCTTTAAGACCTTGCAATCTATAGGGAGGATGATGTTAAAGTCATGTTTCTTTGGCCAACGATTAATGAGCAGGGCGCCATTTGGCCAGCAAACTTAAGTCAGGTACCTATCAGAGTTGGTTGGACTGAGGTGCGCCCAAAGATCCCGAAATTTAAAATCCCTTTTTTTCACAGGAGTCGAACCCGAGACGACCAAACGCTCAGCCTTCGCACCTCCTAGATCTATATTTCGTTTAAGAATTGTCATAATGTTTTCTAATGCACATTTTATAAAGTATTTCTTCAAGGGTAATAATAAGAAAAAAAAGTACTTTTAATAACAAGGGATATTAAAAGATGGCGTATTATCTAATATATAAAGTTGAATGTTTAGCGTATGTATGTATGTATGTATGTATCGAATGGAAATCAAAACCGCGTGACCAATTTTCATTAAACTTGGCAGAAATGTTCCTTGGGTACCAACTTAGGCCGTAGTGTATGTATTTAGTCCTAAAACAAACTTAAGACCCTCAAAAAATAATAAAGTTGACCAACTCTATTAGACTATAATATTGTATCTAACAAAAACTAGGTCACAAGCCATGTCTAGATCTACATGTGTCGCGCAGTGGTACAAATGAAATGAACGTCATAGGTCATAATTATAATATCGCGCATTATAAATGCATATTATTTAAGTAATAAACTATATACATAATACAATTTACTTTTTATTGTATTTTTTCATAACATTTAAACCTACAACTACCGATTTGGTTTAATTTTAAATCTTTATTTTTAATTTACTTTTTTTTTTCTTTCAGATTTACTTACTTATGCGCATTTAGACCTGATAACACCGTTATTGTATCTAGATCTAGGTCAAATCTTAGATGCTAATGTGTCACACAAGTTTTTATTTATTGACTAGATTGCTGTGGCATTCAAATTGTTAGGATTCAAGAGCTATACAAAATTAAACTAACAATATTACATAAACAATTACATTCACGCGTATGATTTGCTTTTAAAATATAGGCTAGATCTATTGTATTGTTGTTGTATCGTTGCGTATTGAGGTCACCAAGGAGACGCGTCAAGGGGTCATGAACTTACATAGCTACACAAAAATAAAAACAGATGTTGACCTTTGAACAATAAATTGAATAATTAAGCTCTATTTTGCGTTATTTTTTAATTTAAATTAATGAGAATTCAATATAGACTACTCTCTTATATACATGACTATACTTTTAATTAACAATAACTATTTTAAAATTAGATCTAAAAGCTTTCATTTCATTCATGACCTAGATATAATAAACTACTTTCTTCTCATTTGGAGGCTTGAACTCTATATTTCTAAAGATAACTTTTCAGTTTCAGACGTGAGTGTATTCAATAATTTATAAAACGTAAATAAACAAGACAGCGAGCTCAATATCTTTACTGATTGTAGATCTACAATATTCTTCAGTAAAACATTTAAACTACTATTGGTAGGAACAATAAGGCCACTTATTAGGCCTATACTTCATATAGCTTAAATAGTTGAATAAAAGAAACATATGTAAATCTATAGAGAGAGTGAGATATCTACTTTTTATCAAAGTTAATGGCTTTACGTTAGCGTGTTGATCTACGTCAACACAAACTCAAAAGTGTTTTAGTCATTGTGATTGACTAATTTGATCACAAGCTATTACATGGATCTGTCTCTCTCGAAAGAAATATAACGTTCAACTATTATACATTTTTGTATAGGAAAAAGGGAAAAATGTGCAGATATCTTTGGGAAATTAGCAATGAATATAAACTTTTACTAAACATCGTCTGCATGTGACAATTTTCTCACTGGGATAGTAAGAATCTACCATAAGCTATTAATCTACTCGGCTATGGAAAGACACGGGCCATCACGTGAATGTATTATGCTATTATTGCTAAATTGTGTATATTTCCGTCTGAAAAAAAAAGGTTTATCATTGCTTTTTATAATGAGATCAGCTGTTGACATCGAGAAGTACATAGAAGTCAAATTCATAAAGCGCTGGTTGTGAATGTGTATGTGCTTCGTATGTTAAAATTAATGTTGTTCGAATTTTTCATCAATATTGTTTTTTGTATAGTAGTTACGCTGAGGTTGTCAATTGTAATCAAAATGAATTTCCATTAAATTGGATCAATAAAAATTATCTTATCTTATCTTTATTATTATTATTTGAAACATATGTGGTTTCTCCAAACGTTGTAGCCTACCTTTTGGACTGGTAAAAAATAAAATGGGTATTGAGAAAACTATTTGTGTTAACAGGTTATGCAATAAAACGTCACCTATTCAACTTTTTACTTTTATTTTTTTTAGATTCATTATGCCACCAAAAAAAAAGATGTATTTGAAAAATTACACCTGGGGCGAAAAAAATTGATTATTCAAAGGGACTACATGTATGCTATTTGTAGAAAGAAAAACCCGAGCAAAGCCGGGTAAAATTTAGCTAGTTAGTTATATATTTTAGTATGCTAATGAAATGGATTTTCATTTACGTAAGGACGTACCATAGAAATAATACCAATGATTTAGAAATGGTGAATCGTATTATGCATTAATTTGCATTAATTTAAACTATTCAAAATATTTATCCTGTGACAATTAAAATATTTTGAATCACGATTCGGCTGTGTACAACATTTATCCTTGATTGACAAAAACCTTTCATCAGAAAAACGTAGTACAATGTCAACTTTTACCAGTTAGACAAAAACAAAATTACTACTAGCAGGTTGTCACTCGATTCCACAAGGTTGAGAACCCCTGGGCTAAAAGGTAGAAACTTTTTTTCAAAATCTGGGTTTTTCTTAGTCTCTCTGGGTGGCTCACTACAGAACCTATTTTTACGTACTCTGCATAGAAAAGTTATAGTACAATTATTTGGGTGTCTACTATTTTGAAAAATAAAAAAAGGACCTAATTGATCTGTTTGTACGCCCGACGGTTCACAAGCATGTCAAGTGGCCAGCACAACGATCAACCGCCTTTACTTTTCCCAGCGTAAGTAAACTTAAAATCCCGAAGTTTAAAGTCTCGGGATTTAAACTCTAGACACTCTGTCTGGTAGCCTAGCACCTTTCACTCGGCCTCCCCTCCATATTTGACAAGACCTGCTTTTAATGTATAAGACGTAGTGTGTCTTGATTATCGCCATTTCAAAGAAATAGAGAATCAGGCAGCTAGGAGCCTATAAACTCAACCGGTGTTGACGTATCCATTTCTTTGTGAAATGTGCGGACCAGTGGCGTAGCTAGGGTGGGGGAGGAGGGAGGGAGAATTGGAAAATCCCTCCGGGCCCCCACTTGAGAGGGGCCCTAAAATGAGTCTTTTTACATCAAAAATTAAGTATTACTGACCAAAGAGGTCAGTCCACCCCCGGGTTCTCAAAGGATGGAAAATTTCTAGCTACGCCCCTGGTGAGGACATAATGAGTTTTGTTTCTTTTCAACGAAGCTTCACCCTGGCAGTGCCAGAGAAGGAAAATAAAAAAATAAATTTTATTAATAATAATAATAATGATTATAATAATGATAATGGTATTGATATTCCTAGGAGCATTCTCGTTGCTTGTCAGAGGGCGGTACTGCTGCAGACCTGCCACATCACCAGAAAATTCCTCAGTGGAAACTGATAAAGGGACTACAATGAATTTTGTTTCCCTTTAACGAAACTCGACCCTGGCTGCGCCAGAGAAAGAATACTCGTTCTTTTATAATAATAATAACAATAATAATAATAATTAATTAAAATAAATTAAATAATATTAAATTAAAATGATAATATTAATAATAATAATACATTTATAAGTAAAAATCTAGGATGTGTAGCTTATTAATAACACTTTTTTTCCATTGATGCGGTTTGTGACTTCTGGGTTATCTTTACTTGCCTATCTGGGTTTTATTTTTTTAAAGCCGAAGATACTAGCTCTAAACCTGGTCAAAACAAGTTAAATTTGGTGAATGCGAGTCGCACGACGTGGGCAGGAGGGTATGACGTTAATTCGTGCGTCCCGTGTCCGCTTTAGTGTAACTCGCGTAAAGGAGAGATTTGTCCAGGTAGACCGCGCCTGAGCTCACTGTTGTAAGACTGGTTATTAAGTAGGCCCTAACAGATAAGAAGCTGAGATGTTTGCGTAAAGTTTGAATTTAGCCTTAGAATTAACTCCCAATAAACGAAGTTGATTATTAAGAATGTATGGAAACCTGGTTAAAAATTCCCTTGGCCTACATTCTAAATAAGTGACAATTTAATAACATGAAAATATTATACATATGTCGATATTTTAAATTTTAAGTTGTGTTCACTATTCACTTCACTTGTAAAACATAATCGTTTGGAAGTTTGTAATTCAGTTGTATTTGTTTCTTTGATTGTGAATTTCGATTCACACCCCACCCCCGTATTTTGTATACATATAATCTCTGTTAAAGACACATTTCCTTACAGACAATAAAGATTTTTATTAGTAGTAGTAGTAATAGTATTTATGAGTACAAATAAAAAAAAAATATTGCATTATTCCGAATTATTTTAGACAAAATTTAGCTAGACAGAAAAAAAAGTATTTATACATGTCACAAGAGGTGGCTGTTTGGTCGTGTGCTAAGTGCTGTACTGTCGTCTCGGTGACCCCAGGTTCAAACCCTGCCTGCCGCGAATATTTGACATTCAGTGGGAGGCTTGGACCTCGATGTGATAATCTTCAGTTTTGAAGGAACACCAGAAACATATAAAACAAAGAAGTTCACAAAGTTATGGTATAATTTAATAAAAGTGTGACACGTATTAAAATCATAATATTCTTTTAGTATGTAACCTATTTTATACTAAATAATTGCGTAGGCCTAATATTAACAATCGACCTATGCTTTGTTTATAGCGAGAATGTCATGTAGGTAAGTAAAGCCTACTTATTGAGTGTGTGTTATATATTCCATTCTAATTTCTATAAAATAGGTTGTTATATAGGCCTATTATCATTTTAATCTACTATAAGTGATTCCCTGGCATGATAAGGTTTGTAATTGTTTGCATGATTCCTTTTGATTTTCTGGACAATGATCTCTATAGAGTAAGTATCTAGCATAATCGTGGGAAGCGTGGTCGAGAGGCGAAGTGCGGCTTGAGCTTGGCTTGGCTACCTAGAAGGGGGCTCGAGGTTCGACACCCGAATCGGGCAGAGTTGTGTTTACTGAGCGCCCAAAAGCAGCACGGAAAACCAACTCCTAGATACCCCCTCCCCCCCCCCCAGTGGTCCACAAATAAGATTGGACCAAAGCGCTCTGAGCATGCTATAAGCATGAAAGTAGCGCTATATAAAAAAAAGCTATAATATAAAGCTATAATCAAGGCCTACTCCGCCTGGTAAAGAGAATAACATTTACTCTGTACATGCTGTGTATTGGGCAGCGTGTCAATTTTAATAGTACCGTAAAAACGAATTACGATTGGATCACGTGCCCTTTGTGTTTAATATTATATATATAGGTATGTTTGTTTATGATCAGTTCCAGAATGTTCGTGTGAATAAGCGTATTAAGACACACGATGAATGTTGATGTTACGGTACTTAACAGAAATCTGGTTTGTGCTTGCCTTCGTTTCTATAAATAGAACTCCCATATATGGCAGGTGATGAATAAAGGGGAAACTACCGCAGGACTTGAATGACGTCAAATGTCTGGATTTCAATACGTTTGTATTTTTAGCGGCCCCCGAAAGGGGAAAAGACGCTATTAGTTTTGTGTGGCCTGTCTGTCCGTCTGTCTGTCTGTCTGTCTGTCTGTCTGTCTGTCTGTCCGTCTGTCTGTCTGTCCGTCCGTCCCGTTTAGTGCTCAGAAAGTAGAAGAGATAATGAAAATCTGACATCACGATAATATAGATCATTCAAAGTTCTGATGCAACGGCTACTTTTTTTTTTTCTAAAAGCTCAAAATCTAATTTTTAAAAATATTTTATGCAAGCAGTATTTAAAGAGAAAAAACCTAATTAGTATGCAATATAAATGAAACCTAATTTAAGACAATTAAAAATGTAATATATAGCAACGTATTTCACGTTTTAATTTGTTCAAAAGTTACAACTTTTAGCAGCGACAAAGAGAGTTTGCAGAGGCGGCCCCTGTTGAGAGATCAAAGCACGGAAGATGTATATTTCTGTCGTTTATCTTTGATATAATTTTGTTTAAAATGAACTTTTAGCAGCGACAAAGAGAGTTTGTGTGATACACAAACTCAGAGGCGGCCCCCGTTGAGAGATCAAAGCACGAAAGATGTATATTTCTGTCGTTTATCTTTGATATACTTTTTTTAAATGAACTTTTAGCAGCGACAAAGAGAGTTTGTGTGATACACAAGCTCAGAGGCGGCCCCCGTTGAGAGATCAAAGCACGGAAGATGTATATTTCTGTCGTTTTTCTTTGATATAATTTTTTTTAATGAACTTTTAGCAGCGACAAAGAGAGTTTGTTTGATACACAAACTCAGAGGCTGCCCCCGTTGAGAGATCAAAGCGGATCTGATAGGGATCCGACTCCTTCGGGGGCCGCCTCTGAGTTTGTGTATCACACAAACTCTCTTTGTAATCTTGTTTTCCCTTAGCGATGTAGGGAAACAAACAGGAAATGTTGTGATGAAATCTCTAAGGAACAAGGTCACAGAGTGTCCCACGCCAGATCTTGATCACCTGCAGCCATGATTCAGTTAAATTTCACGGACTCTTTCGTTCTGATTGTCTCATTAATTAGCGGCGCTTCGTGGGACGTCAAATTGGATATTGCGCGCTTGCGTGTGTGTGTGTGTGTGTGTGTGGTTATGTTAGATATTGGCTTGAACCAGTTTGTTTAGAAGATGACTCACTGTTCGTGGATTTACAATTCTATAGCCAGCGTATGACCAAAGTATTTTATCTTATCTTAATACATTTTTAGTAATTCCTACTTTAACAACTCTGTAGATCTTAGACTTTTTGTCATACTTTTACCAGACTTGGAGGCTTTCTTTGGAGCTAAACTACTTACATTGAATAATAAACATAATCTCGTGAAAGAATGTTTTGTTTCATCAGTATTTTAATGTAACGCCGTGTTAAAAATGAATTTTAGTTTCGAGATTAAAGGACAATAAAACAAACACTTTTACCAATGACGTAAACATAACTGGTGGTGGTTACATGTCTCACTTTTAATTTTTCTTTCATGAAGCAATCGTTCGTGTGTATGGGGGGGGGGGATAAGAAACTAAAAATGCCCGTGAATGGGCCCTTACTCTATTCGATTTAGATCCGGGCCTCTTAGTCTTGTTTTTATTAAGGGGTGCACAACTTCCTTAACTTTCGTTATGGCTATTGGGGACTTTTGAGATTAAAAAGACAATGTCAAGGTCGCTTAATTGAATGTCGCTGTTACCAACTAGATTTAAAACAAAATTGTGCTATAATTTGAATAATATTTTAATGCGGGGCAGTTGATCTTCATATCATGCCTCCTTGTCGATTTACATCTAGTTAATTACCCTCGGCACCAAAATCAGACTGATGCGCTCCCTGGTCATGGCCACATTTCTATATACTTGTGAGTCTTGGACGATGACTGCAGAGCTAGAGAGGAGGATCCTAGCAATGGAACTCAGATGCTACAGAAGGATCCTAGGCATCACATTCAAAGACCGAATCACAAACCAAGAGATTAGAGACAGGGTCGCTGCAGCGATCGGACCCCATGATGACCTGCTAACTACCGTGAAAAAACGCAAGATGAAACTCTATGGCCATTTTACAAGATCTACGGTCCTCGCAAAGACCTTCTTACACGGAACAGTACCAGGGAAAAGAAGAGGCAGACAGAGAAAGCGATGGGAAGACAACATAAAAAAAGGAAGGGCCTGCCACTGAAAGAGGTTCTAAACAGGGCAAAGGACAGAGAGGAATAAAAAAAAAAGACGGTCTACAAGTCTTGCTTGGTGCCCCAATGGTCCACTAGACTAAGGGATAGGTAACAGTTAACAGGCAACAGTTACCCATTTGTTTTAGAACTAGTTTAAAGTCCTAGATTGGAAGTCTAATACACAGGAGATAGTAAAACTATTTTATGCTACTAAAAGAAGCACTCATAAAATTTGATTCGGCAGTGAAGTAGGGTGCACAAAACAAAAGATCCTATACCATAGACATAAATAAATATAGACTGGCCAATGAAAGAGTTTTATGAAACGAAAATTTGTGACTTGCAATTTTGTGTACTTTATATGTCTATGAGTTTTGTTTAATCTCTAAGACTGAAGATCATGCAATTTTTCAGAATTTGGAAATCCGAATACAATAGATATACATGTTTTCAAGTTACATGAAGTTATTTCCTTTTCTCAGTCTATATTTATTTATGTCTATGTCTTATACCTTCAGAAAGCCTAGTTTAGCAGCATTTCCTTTATTTTGTTCAGCGGATACACCAAAAAAAGTGACCTTTTTACAGTTTTTTTCGCCATTTTTGAAAATCCCCAATAACGAAACAAACCTTCTTGTTGAATCTCGTAAGGATATTTTGTCCTGAAGCTGTAGATGTCTTCTATTTGACTTCACAGAAAGAGAGGGGAAAAAAAACACAACATCTTAGGCTCACATTACCGAAATAGCAGCATTGTTAAAATATCCACTCCCCACTTTTACAACACCCCCTTTTTTAAAATAACCATCTTTTGTGTAGGCCTGTGTTCAAGTCTGTATAGGTCTCAGCTGGATAGCTTCCCTTGAGTGAGAGAAAGAAAGAAAAGACATGGGTGGGGGGGGGGAGGGGTTATAGTACCCATAGTCAAAGTGTTTTGTGACCCCGACATGACCCGGACTTACTCAGACTTACTGACTGTTAAGTCTCAATTATAAAATGTCACGGAATGTCAGAGGTTTCTCTTAAGATCGTTTTCGTTCCCTGACAATTATGGTCAAGTTTGACCCCTGTAGAAGAATGATTTAATATCTGTTTGTCTTTTAAGTAAAAAAAAAACCCATAGCATTGTTTAATAATAAACTTAGTTTGCTTTAAGGCTTACAATATCTATACAGTCAGGTCAAATGGGATTTTAAAATATATGCGGTTTTTTTTTAATGTATAAAAGTTTGCAAAACATTAAATAATAATAATAAAAGAATAGCTGCGAAATCAAACTCATGTTTGAATTATATATCATTTATATGTATCTCAACTAATTTCTGTAGCTACAGCGGTTTAGTTGTCTATCATTAGTTTGGTGCTACAAGTCAACGACTGCCAACCACACTTGGTTTTAACACATGTTTGTTACACCGAGGTGGTCAATTGCAGTCAAACTGAATTTAGATTTGTTTGGTAATGTGTTCATTTCTTAATCTCAGAATTAAGAAGTGACTAAAATATTGACCATATCACAAGATCATTGGAGCTCGCTAAGACCTTCCTTCGAGGAACAGTACTATGAAAAAGAAGAAGAGGCAGACAGAGAAACCAATAGGAGGACAACATACGAGTAAGGACGGTCATGCCATTGAATGAAGTTCTAAAGCTAAGGACAGAGAGGAATGGAGAAGGAAGGTTGATGAATCTTGATTGGTGCCCCAACGGTCCAACAGACAAAGGGATAAGCGAAGGTGAAAATATTGCTTGAAGACCTATATGACCTATATCTCTAGGTGTCCTGGTGTACTGAATATGTTGGAAGTAAAATAAACACAATGAAAAGATGAATACAGAGGTACGATGTCAAAGCAGGTCAAAAGCGATTGAGTTTGCAGCAGACGCAGCCTATCAACTAGACATCAGCTGACTGTGACGTGTCCTCAGGGAAGAGATGGTATAATAAATTTGGTAGATGGCGGGAGAGAAAGGGAAAGGGGGGGGGGGGTTGATCGTGTGTTAGTATGACGGTCTGTGTTCACAGCTGGTTGGGGCGGAATGAAGGAGGTAGAAGTTTAAGTCAGTAGATTTGACCTGATTGCCTTCTATTAGCACACATTGCGGGTTCCCCAGCCATCAGCAGGCATGCAAGGTTTCCCCCGCTCAATGTTGACAGCACATATACTCAGCTCCAAGCAGAGTGCTGCACTGACTGACGGAAACTATGCGAGGTCAATACATCAAAGTTGTTCGTAGGGACCGCGTGTCTGCTTAAGTTTACCTTAGGGTCTAAAAAAAATGAGGACAACTCGTAGGGAGAAACAAAGTCCTCATCACTTTAATTAAAAATACTTTAAAAATATATATATTGTAACATACGGAATTTTTTGGGATGTTTTCATTTGTTTAAAAAGTTTTGGATAAAAATTACAGATTTTATCTATCTATCTATCTATCTATCTATCTATCTATCTATCTATCTATCTATCTATCTATCTATCTATCTATCTATCTATCTATCTATCTATCTATATCT
>JADKLZ010001913.1:2971470-2981470 GCA_021533235.1 Biomphalaria straminea
AATTCGCACCATTCTAAATTCGCACCATTCTAAATTCGCACCATTCTAAATTCGCACCTTTTTAAATTCGCACCATTTTAAACTCGCACTACTCTGCAGTCTGACCGTAACAATATGTTAAGTCCATTTTCAATCCTCGAGACTTACAAGATTGGTGTGTACACAGACAAGGAAGAAATGGTCTAGACATCAATTCAGAGCTATTGGAACTCAAGAATTTCATCCCGGATCTGAAATGGCAAATACAAATCACGAATCCTCTTACCAAAACTAGAGCCAGTGACCTACGTTCCAACAGCTGAGAACCATTCTTTTATTTTACCTTGAACATAACTTGAGAAACATTGTGCCCTAGCACTAATTTCCGCTGGCAGAGGTGGTAGCCAACAAAGTCCAAATCAAAAACCAGGTCGCACTTCTTACACAAGTCAAAAAACCAACCGCCTTTCCTTTCCCTCAACTAATATTGGGTACCCATTAGAGATGGGTGGACTCTCAGGCACCCTAAAGATCCGACTTCACCAGGATTCGAACTCTGGACCCCCTGGTTTGGAAGCCAAGTGCTTTACCATTCGTCCACCATGCCTCCTTAATTCTAATTTACGATATGAAATCACTGAGACGTATTTTTTTAGCGGAAAAGCCGCTATTAGGTTTGTGCAAAATGTCCGTCTGTCCGTCTGTCACACTAAGGCCGCCAAAACTAGAAGAGATACGAAAAATATTTTTTCACCATTAAATGCGGTTCGAAAAGTTTAGGTGCAACGGCTACTTTTAGTTTTCTAAAAGCAAACCGTTTAATTTATAAAATTAATTATGCAAGCGATTTTTTAATAACAAAACACCAATTCTGAAACAATTACGTAAATGTAAGGGATGAAATGTTACTATAAGAAGTGCTCCTGGCATGTAAATATCTCGTACATTTTTTAAAATGAATTTCTGTCCGTCTGTCCGTCTGTCACACTCAGAGCGCCAAAACTAGAAGAGATACGAAAAATATTATTTCACCATTAAATGCGGCTTGAAAAGTTTAGGTGCAACGGCTACTTTTAGTTTTCTAAAAGCAAACTGTTTAATTAAAAAAATTATGCAAGCGATTTTTTAATAACAAAACACCAATTCTAAAACACGCACATTTTGTAAAATAAACTCTCCACAAAGACTTTCGTGTACTAGCCCGGCAATGACATGATTCTAAACTAATTCATTAATTTTTTTTACAAATCAGATTTTTATTTAAAAAAAATTGTTTAGTGCCACCATTAGAACGAAAGAAGCATATTTTTGTGCGTTTTGTCTGTTGGTTGGTCTGTCCGTCACGGTTAGATAAAAAAAAACAAAAACTAAAGGCTTTTGAAAATATGATTTAACCTTTAATGTTCTTTCAGAAATATTGCGATAGTTTAAAGATGGAAGCATACAGGAATTGAGCCAGGGACCAACGATAAATCTGAACTTAAGTCTAGTGCGCAAACATCAAGATAAGGCAGGTTTATACCCTGCTCGCCATCCTCCGTCGTCCAGCGAGAAGTTAATTATTTTCAACTTAGAAGGAACATCCGAAACATGTGCGGATCTGACAGGGATCCGACTCTGACGGGGGCCGCCTCTGAGTTTGTGTATCACACAAACTCTCTTTGTAATCTTGTTTTGTTCAGTCTTATTTCTTGTGTGTTGGGACGAATTCACAGAATCCTTAGGAACCTTTCAATTTTAAAACATGTGGATGTGTTTCTACGATATCCTAACATCTCTTTAAGCCTCTCCATAGTTCTTGCAAAAGTTTCGCTCGATCTAGTCATCTAGAAGTTTTCCCACCAGAATAACCTACATCTAATTCTGTGTGACCTTCTCTTTCAATAAACAGGTTACACTCCCATGTGTCTATGTCATGATGTTGATGTTTCAACGTCTGGCTCCACAGTTGCTGCTCAGCGAGGCATGACGCTGGCCATGCTTCCACGTGACCTGGCCTCATACAATGAGCCAAAGACTGCCATCATAAAATGAAGTCGTTTTGAACATTAGACTATTAGATATTCTCATTCATGACGAATAAACTATACATAGATTGCATTCTGGTGTTTCCGGTGATCAGAATAAAAGAAAAGTTGAGAAGCATTAAGCAACTTTATTTTTCATTTATATTATAATCAATATATAAAAGGGTGAAAGCGCTCAAGAAGTCTTAGTTGTTTTCTATATAGTGTCCATGTCTCAGAGCCATATAGAAGGGTTGAGAGAACCACCGCCTGGTAGACATTTATTTTGGTAGGTAGGCGAAGCGATTTTTTCTTCCAAACTCTCGCCTGTAGGCGTCCAAAAGCGTTACTGGCCCTGGCCAGACGGTTATCAACTTCCCTTGAGAGTGAGGCGTCATTTGACACTATGCTACCACACAGCCACGGGAAACACTGTATTCCTCACTAATCTTCGGACTCGAAGACAAGCCTATTATATAAAAGGGAAAATATGTATGTATGTATGTATGTATGTCCCCGTATAGAAATCAAAACCGTTTCACCGATCTTGACAAAACTTGACAGAAATGTTCCTTGGGTACTAACTTAGACCTGTGTGTATGAATTGTAGCCCTAAAACAAACTTAAAACCCTAAAAAAAAAATAAAGTTGCCCAACTCTATTACAGCTATAGATCTAGGCTTTGTTTAGAAAAGTAGACATGAGAAAAGATCGAAAGAATTTAGATCTAGATCTAATTTTAAGAAATACACTTTGCACTTATTGATTTTTACTTTGACGCATGAAAATATAAATATAGTCTAACAATTTTATTATTTAACAAAATTAAGGTTCGAATTTGTGTTTCAAAAGGATTTTTACATAAATTCGTTCTTTGTATATGCGAATATAAATATCCTGTTGAACATACTTTCATTAGACATTACCAAAAGGTTACACATCTCTCTATTCCTAGAACTAGGTCAATCTAGGTCTAGGTCTAAAACTGTAATTGAACTCCAAGATGATAGAATTTCTCTTTGCAAAGATAGTTTTAAGCTTTAACACATGAACATACTAATTATAGTCCATTCATTTCATATTTTAATCTTCTTTAGCTTCATTCATATTTTTTAGCTTGAATTCACGCATTCGCTTTACTTACAACATTATTATTTTCTTTAATTGTTTATAATGCACTATATCACTGACTACATCAGCAATACGCAAATTAAGACCCGCGGGCAGCGGGTAATATCTGTCTAGTTATATTATATTATGCCTATTATAATCGTCTATTCTTTCGACTGAGGACCAAGACACAACAGAATGAAACAACATAAGTACCTGAGGCACAAAATTGGAACCAGTGAAATCTGCCCATGTGGAGTGTCACCGAAGAACGCTGACCAAGTCCTTCAGAACTGCTCTCTTCAAGAGGCCCGAACCAGAAACTGGCCCTGAAACACATTAATAGAAAGAAAACTATATGGAGAGCTCCCTGATTTGGAAACCACTGCACAGTTCATCTCATATATTGGTTTAGTCATCTAAACGGTTCAACATAAAAATGAAGATGAGAAAAAAAAATATAATATAACTTATATTATATTATATTATATTATATTATATTTTTTTGCACTTTTTAGCACTGCAGAATAGAATTTTTTCACATGTAAATTTTGAATGAGTCAGGTATGAATGTTTTTTTTAGGCTTGATGTTTTGTTTGGTGTAATGCACAAATTGTAAGACAAATTTCCTCACGGACAATAAAGATTATTATTATTATTATTATTATTAATTTTCTAAGCACTTCCGGTGTACCGGAAGATAGGCGCAGAGGACGGAAAGAAAACTAAACTCACAGCTCAGCAGCAAAAAAAAAAAAAATGGCCAGAAGACCTAGATCACCGGTGGACAACGGCTTTATCTGCACAAAATGTGAAAAAACATGCAGATCGAATTAGATTTCCAAAGTCTTGTGAAACACTGCAATCATTCTTAATCTCCACAATCCAAGACATTGCCATTATTATTACTCTGGGCTTTGAGTCATCTAATTACAAGGCTTCTATTAACTCACTCTGTCTGTCTGTCTGGTAAAAAGTTTGAACATATTTTTTCTCCCATTTTCTATTCTCGGATCAAGTTAAAACTTTACATAATTTTTCATCAAACCTGACAAGACATGAATCAATCAAAACAATTAAGCAATCAATTAATTACTTGTTGGTGATTAATTATTTTGTTTGATGTGGAAATAAAGGGTAAATAAATGCTACTTAATGAGAAATGTGGTTGTATATATGGATTTAATCCCTTAATTACGTTTTGATACTTTTTTTTTCTCCCACTTCCGATTCTCACAAATCGTTTTAAAAATTAAGCGATTTGTTAATCAGTTACTAATAAACTGATTCTGTTTTAAAGCAGGGAAACTTTTCCAAGTTGAAACCGATCAAGAACTCTCTGCGGTCTAAAATGAGCTATTGACTATTAACATTTAGCTGGGACAAGTCCCCAAAAGCCCGTGGAGTCTGGGAGCGCATGAGGCGCCCTGACCGCACTTCCCCGTGGTAAAGGCTGTCCAGGCCTGAGCAAGCTGTTATAGCACAGTGCAGGACAGGCCACTGTCCTGTTGGCTCATACTTTTCACGGTTAAGGCCTCAAGGTGCCCCCGCTGCGGGGAAGAAGAGGAAACCGTGCCTCATATTCTGTTTGACTGCCCCAGACTTGCTGATCTCCGTCTCGACAGGTCTGGGAAACAAAAACTTCTCGACCTGTATGGTGACGCCTACGCACTACGCAAGACAGCAGGGTTTCTGTCCAGGGCTTTTGCAAGAGAGGATTTAAGCCTCTCAAGCCCTCACTCAAATGGAGTTTGATGATGATGATGATGATTAACATATTATACGGCTGGATCAATCATCACATTCATTATTGACTTTGATGAAGAAATAAAAAAATAATTTTAGTAATAGTTCATAGTCCACATGTTAAAACTTTATTGGGCTTGCGATCTAAGAGTTAAAGATCAATAATTAAAGTTTACATAAAGACTAGCACTAATTTAAAGAGCCAGCTAGGAAGTCGTAAAAAGCATTCCAAAAAACCCCGGTCACAGAAGCACACAGTCTATCGTCTGCATTCTGTTATGTCACATTCAAATTTTTATGCGACTGGCGTCAGCGAAACTTGGAATTAGGTCAAATGTTCTTGTCACAACTCAGTGAGTTCTGATATTATTTAATAACCTAGGCATTAATATTGGACTAAAGAATTCGTACCTATATTATTAAACGCGGCTTTTAAATGTTATTTTAGAATGCTCACTGCGCGCTAAACCAATAATGTCCAGCTTTTTTTCGGACAGGTGGACCATATAATGATAGACAATGAAGAAAGTATCCATCTCCTTCCAGACCCTGCGATCTATAGGACAGATGTCTAACGTTTTTTTTTCTTTGGCATCTGGTTAAGGAGCAGAGTGTCATGTGGCCAGCACATCGACCAACCGCTTTTATTTTCAACTCTCAGATCATAACGTTGCTGTTGAATCAGTAAGTGGGAAGCGTGGTCGAGAGGCTAAGTGCGGCTTGAGCTTGGCTTGCTTGGCTACCTAGAAGGGGGCTCGAGGTTCGACACCCGACTCGGGCAGAGTTGTGTTTACTGAGCGCCCAAAGGCAGCACGGGAAACCAACTCCTAGATACCCCCTCCTTCACTGGTCCACAAATGAGATTGGACCAAAGCGTTCTGAGCATGCTTTAAGCATGAAAGAAGCGCTATATAAAAGCTATAATAATTAATAATCAGTAATTCCCGAACGCGATAGTCCTTTCAAAACCGATGTTGGATCTAGATCTAGACATAGTTCTCAAACCAAATTAGTATGTATTTCTTTTTATCACAGTGAATCATTGCAATAGACTGATTAGTGTTGTTTTTTTTTCCCATGACGCCAACTAGTTAGTAATTCTTTTCTAAGCGATATAAATTTCTAAGAAAAATCGTTGGAGTAGTTTTCTAGATCTGTGTCCAGGTCCTACCCTCCTCCAGGTTTCACGAAGTTCTGACTAGGATAAAGGTATTGTAAATCTGAAATTATATTCATTTTATGTCATCTGTTAGGATTGAGATTAGTGAAAAGAAGGAGTGGGGAATATTCAGGGTAGTCCCCCTTTAATTGTGTCCATTTACAAATTATTAATTGATCTGAACATGGCTTGATAGTTTGAAAACTGCCGCAATAATAATTGAGACAGTTCCAATTAGAATCTAATTATTTTGGGAATGGGGAAGGGGGAGGGCTGATCACAACATTGACTGACTGCATCCGTACCGACCCCCCCCCCCCCCCGTTTAAAATATACATGCTTAGAACAAAAAATACAAAAGATATATATTTTTAATTCATGCATTTTAAATCCAATATTCTATCGGGCAAAGCCCGCCCCGCGTCACTTCATGTGGCGAGCAGAAGCAAGACAGTTCTGAGCGCGGAGACAGTGTCGCGACACAGCGTTGGTGTCTCTTTGAATCACTCAGCGCTGTTCTCGTGGTTTAAAAGTGTTTGACACACCTTGACCCACTGACCGACAACTCTAAAGATGTTTACCTAATTCACATAGATCTAAATTAGTCTTGGCGTTAAATAAATAATTTGTGATAATACAATGCATATTTAATTAAAGTTTGAAATATTGTCGAATGTGAGGGGTTCACATCAATAACTTTCCCTTTAAATACTAGCAAGCCAAATACAAAAAAAACAAGATTACAAAGAGAGTTTGTGTGATACACAAACTCAGAGGCGGCCCCCGTCGGAGTCGGATCCCTGTCAGATCCGCTTTGATCTCTCAACGGACGGACAGACAGACAGACAGACGGACAGACAGGCCACACAAAACTAATATACATCTTCCGTGCTTTGATCTCTCAACGTTAGCCTTGTAAAGCCGATGTTCAAGGCAATTGCCACACTTGTTTTATGAGTTGATTACTTTACGAGTAAATACTGGTATGTTACTCGTATGTTGGAACAAAAAAAATGTGAAGACATGTGCAGTATATTAGATTATTAATTGTCTTAAAGTAGGTTTCATTTATATTGCATACTAATTAGGTTTTTTCTCTTTAAATACTGTTTGCATAAAATATTTTTAAAAATTAGATTTTGAGCTTTTAGAAAAAAAAAAAGTAGCCGTTGCATCAGAACTTTGAATGCTCTATATTATCGTGATGTCAGATTTTCATTTTCTCTTCTACTTTCTGAGCACTAAACGGGACGGACGGACAGACAGACAGACAGACAGACAGACAGACAGACAGACGGACAGACAGGCCACACAAAACTAATAGCGTCTTTTCCCCTTTCGGGGGCCGCTAAAAATCTTAAAAAAAAAAAAAAAACTTATGAAAAAGGGAAGAACTCCGTTCTTATAACTATAACAAGCAATAATGTACATGTTATTTCCCTTATTCGAGATCAAACAAAATAATTAATTACCAATTATTAATTGTCTAATTGGCTATTTTTGTTCATTGCTTCATGCTTTGTTAAACACAACAAATTCAGCCATATCTTTGAATACTGTACTATTTGTTTCCCTTGTTGCTATTTCAGATGTTAAAAGCCCAAATGTAAAAAGTTTAAATGTTAAAAGCCCGAATACTAAAAGACGAATCTTAACAGACCAAATATTAATAGCGTGTGTGTGTGTGAGAGAGAGTAATAGGGTTTGTTGCTGCTATTTCGTTTCGTATCGTTTTTCAAAACTATTGGGCCGGAAGTGGCTTTTTTTCCTATATAACTTTGCATTTTTCAGTTCTCTTTATAAATTAAACTGACATTATTATGATATTATAATAAGTGTGCCTGATAGAGAAAAAAATTATGCACAAAAATACGGGTGATTGAGATCAAACCAGATAGAGGCTATAAAAAGAAAAAGAGTTAAAAATAGCGCGGGAAAGTGCACATTTACAGTACTTTATTTGATGAGTATTTTACCCAAGATCTGTGTTGTTTTTTTAGTACTAGCTTATTTCAAGTACCCGGCATTTTTAGATACACAATTTCATGAAGAGAAAAAAAATTTTTTTTAATGATTTTAAACTTTAAATGATTTTATTCCTTGTAACTTCTTGTGTGAGTAAAGAGGCCAATCCTTTGTTTTTTCACCATTAATTCTACTTGGCATCTGCAATCGAGGACTTTCTTTTAAAGGTTACTTTTCTTGTGGATCTATCCAGTGCCACTTTTTCCCAGCTGTTAGTGCCGACTTTGAAGAGCGTTATGTCGCGTTTGCATACACCAGTGTACCTTAGAAGTGGAAGACAAGCGGATCTCCTGCCTTCTGTTAAATCACCATAGGAATGTCTGTCACGGTCATGAGATCTTTATTCAAAAGAAGCATCTTCCAAGATCACTTGCACTGTAGCATATGATACCTTTTACTCAAGCTACCTTCAAAGATCTTCTTTGACCGTGACAACCCCTCATCATCATCATTTCTTTGGGTTCCTCATAGAACATATGACCTCAACAAAAACACGTCACTCTCCACAGTCTATTGCTAGTTGTTTTGTTTTTTATGGTTTCCCAGCTCTTTTCGATCTTCTCGTCTCTCTCTAGTATACTGCGTCGCCTGGATTCTGATTAAATCTACATCTACGTAATAAACAAACACACCTGGAAGAAGTATTTCATTAATATTTTTTAATGGCTAAAACGTGACTACTCAGAATTCAGAGGCACATCCCTGTGGGCGCCCATAATTGCCTCTTCCATAAAACTTTGTATTTAAAAAATAAATATATCCAATGCTTGAGATCCTGCTTGTATACTTAGGCCCTATATAAATCGATCCGGTATCAATGTATTAAGTAGCAATAACCCCGCAAAAAATGTAATGAAAGAAGATTGAGTTATACATATATTTTTGTGATGGTACGCACCGGTACTTGTACCGGCATTTTTTTTCAATGTCGGGAAAAATTATTACTTTTATAGTATTTCAACGTTAATTGTTAATTTATTAGTAGTTGAAAGTTAGCAATCTATCATGAGTACCGGCACCTATTTTTTTTTAGTACAAAAAAAAAAGAATTTTATATATGATTTAAATATGAATACAGTTTACTTTCAGCCGACATTCTCTCTGTGGCATTTTACGTCTCGTGAGACAATGTTTTCCCTTTGCGACTTCTTGTGTGGCTAAAGAGGCCAATCCTTGATACACAGCTGCGGTTGCAGGTTGCCGAACTTCTGGCAAGCAGCAGATAGTTTGTAAACCAGGGTCTGGAGCTGAATATCAGAGTCAGCTACAATCTGCATCATCAGCATACAAGAGTTCCCTAATAAGTATCCTCCTAACCTTGGTTTTTGCCCGCCGACATTATTAACCGTATTACTAACAACATCTGTATGTGAAAGTCTCAATCATCTCGAGTCTTAGACAGTCATTATTTTAGACTAGATTTAAGTTAAGTCTAGACCTAGATCTAGTAGGCCTATTACTATAAAAAAAACAGTCATTAGAAATCATTAGCATTTTTTTATTAGGTCTAGGCATTGAAAAGTAAATTTATTATAAACTATAATAGATCTAAGTCTAAGTACTAAGCTACTAACTTATTAAATAAGAAGAAATATTATAATGAATATTGTATAGATCTAGATTGACTAAATTATAGATAGATCTATAGATCTAGTTAAGTACATTAAGTTAAGAATTGATTATGGTAAATGTATTACGGTAGCCTAAATTATTAGATCTATGTCCTATGTCTATATATAATAATCTAATAATTAATCAACTTTAGTCTTTATTAATATCTATACTTTATTCTAATAAAAAATGACTATAGGAATAGCATAAGATAGAATCTATACTATTACTAGATCTATTCAAGTTTTATAGGGCCTATATGAATCTAGACTGGAATTAGATCATAGATCTAAATATAGGACTTTACTAACAGAGAAATGATATGTACAATTGCACAAGAAAAGAAACTGGGTTTTTCTAAAC
>JADKLZ010001913.1:2998729-3009485 GCA_021533235.1 Biomphalaria straminea
TTTGGTTTATGTTTGCAACGAAGTCATTCTATATGTAAGTATGTTTGAAGTGTAGGACGTTTTCAATAAAATTTTACAATTAAAAACTTAAAATAGATTCACTGTAACTGTATGCAGCCGGCTTTTTAAAGCTAGGATTGGACTTTACAGCCATCTTCGAGTCCATAGAAATGTCACAGAAATGTGCTCATCTTCGACCACAAAGGAGGAGCTATATATATGCAACAGGTATTTTTTTCTTTTTGGTAAGATGAAAGGTGGTCAGGCTATCAGAGGTGCCCCGTTCCTGAATCTTTAGGCTGAAAGAAACGCCTTATCGTTATGTACACGAGTGATTACACGAACTTTGACTGCTCAGGCTATGTTTTCAACCGGAAGTCATAACCCTAAAAGTTTCAATAACACTTTAATGTTCCTTGCTGGTTTTCCCCTTAAAGTGCCTAACACTTTATAATGTTTGCAAGATATTAGCATACAACCAAAAGAGGTTCTCACTCAAAGAAAGTACAAAATAATCGATCTATAAAGCAACACACTTTTATTAGTTTACATCTAGTTCGACAGTTAAGCTGGGCAGGGCATGTATCCCGTATAGGGGACGTATTTATGACAAAGGCAATTATTTTCGGTTAACTGAAATGTTACAGAGTAGCCCAAAGGAAACGATTTATTCAAAGACGAGCTTAGGCGCCAACTTGCTTTAAATGACACAATTGAGAGCATTTGGCTGCAGGTGGCTTCAGAAAGAGGCAGCTTGAGCCTGGCTTGAGGTCACTTTCAAATGCCTCGAGATACACATATGAGAATAATAGAAAATCCGCTGCCAAGGACAGACGTAGATGGTGAAAAGAGAATCCTAATCGATCACCAGAGGATAATGGTTATATCTGGTTTGGATGTGGCAAAATATGTAGGTCGCAGCTGGGGATGCTTAGCCACAATGAATACTGCACTCCTCATTAATCTTCGCAATCGAAGACAAACATTATTATTCCTATTTTACCCATTATGTTACCCATCATGTTACTCATCATGTTACCAATCACGTTACCCATCACGTTACCCATCATGTTACCACGAAGCATTTCATCAGACCAATGATCCTTTTCAGTGTCTGCTCCAGGTATCACAAAAATATTTATCCAGACGAATAATCCTTTCCTATCAGGGGTGTAGCTAGGAATTTTCCATCATTATGAGGCTCTGGGGGGCTTGTCCTCTTTGAAGGCCCCTGCATTTTGCGTAATATTTAATATTTAATGTAAAAAAAAAACACACTCAATTGGGGCCCTCTTCAAGTCGGGCCCGGGGGAATTTTCAAATTCTCCCCCTCTCCTCCACCCACCCTAGTTACGCCACTGTTTCCAACGTCCGCTCCAGGTATCACACAAAACGTTTATCCAGAGTCCTGACCAATGATCTTTTCCAATGTCGGCTCCAGGGCCACAATCCAGTTAAAAGCCAACACGAAGGACAACTCTTTCCTTCTCAAGTTCCAGAACTCCAGATTCTTATTTCTATCTTATCGCTTCATGCCAAAGGTTGTCTCTCCTTTGCAATAGTGAAACCTTGAATGTTTATTACTGCGCTGATACACAACGAGAGAGCTGGCGAAGACTAGAATAATTACATTATACCTACAAGGAGTTTAAATTAATTGACAAACTCTCAGTGTATACACAAGTGTACTTCGTTGATGATCATGAACATTTCGAATTAAACTCTAAACAATTTATATTTGTGTTCGCTCCTGATGCTACTCAAAGGTGACAAAATTAGAACCTCCTGTTGAAAAACAAAGCTTATCTAAAATTCACAAATATCACTTCAATGTATATCAATACTTCAAAGTTAAACTCCCTTTTCTGTTTAAAAAAAAATAATTTATTGCTACTGATTAATTAACTAATTGTTTATTTTTTTTATTGATTCGTGTATTGTCATGGACAATAAATAATTTTACAAAATTTCAACTTGATCCGAGAATGGGAAGTGGGAGAAAAAAAAAAAAACAGAAAACCTAGACCAGACAGACCATGGTGGCGGTTAAGGAGTTCAGAACAAGCAATCATTGCACAGTGTAGGAAGGAGCATTGTCCTGTTGGGGCTTACTTTGTCCGGCTCCGTCCAAACTACGACTCCCGTCACTGTGGAGAGAGTTACTCGACATGTATGGTAGCTACGAGGCATTATGCCGAAAAGCCCAGTTTCTTGCCAGAGCACTACGGGAGGATTGAGTCCTTCCTGCTTTATTTTTTTTTTCAATAGGAGCCCATCTTGAGTACAAGACAGACGGAGCTAATAAAACCTTTCTATAAAAAAAAAAAAAAAAATACTTATCCAAGGGAAATAACAGGGTCGTGAAAGTAATTCTCTGTTTGGACATACTATTTTTAAACACCTGAATCAAATCTTAATGTATGCGGAAAACGAGTTTCGTTAGAGATTATACAAACAGCTGATCATATCTTAACGTTTGCAGAACAGAGGAGTTGTGTTGGAGAATATTTTTGTATAAAGATTCCTTTACTCTTTACATCAAAGAAGTGTCTAAGGTTTGTGTTATCTATGTATAAATATCAAGACCACTACAAAAGAGGTCAAAAAGAGTTACTTAATGATAGAACTGAATCTCACTGATTATCCACATATAGAAATACAGGTTGTTTTTTTTTTGTTTTTTGTAAAAAATGTTTTCTCATTCACTTAGTATAAAGCTAAGCTTTCAAATATTCATGAAGCTTGTCAGCTAGAATACGTTGCATTGCATTGCTTTTTTTAGAGGGAGGTGACAAATAGATAGCAGTCCATTCTTCTAAGGAAATTTATCTTTCGCAAAATGAAAAAAAAAATTAAAGCTACTACAGAAGCAATCCGTACAGCTTTGTGATGGCATTATTACAGGTGTATTATTTTAGAACTAATCTTGTCTCTAACATCTAATTAGACATTAAAGCTCATTGACATATATATCTTAAAAGATCATTCCTTAAAAAGCATAAATCAATACTTTAGCTTATGTACAAAATTATTTGAACATTCACAATTTGATCATTGACATTTTACTTACTTACTTACTTACTTAATCCTGTGTACTCCCAGGGGAGCATAGGGCCGCAACCACACCTCTCCACCGAACTCGGTTCTGAGCAGCTTTCTTCATCTGCTCCCATGTCATTCCAGTACCCTCAGCTTCACTGATGACTGACCTCTTCCAGGTTTGCTTGGGTCTGCCTACTTTCCTCTTTCCTTGTGGATTCCAGTCAAGAGCCTGCTTTGCAACATTGGTAGCTGGTTTCCGCAGGGTGTGTCCTATCCAGCTCCATTTTCGTTTGGTAATGTCTTGTGCTATGGGCTTTTGTCTAGTTTTGTTCCACAAATCGGTAGTGGTAATCTTTTCTGGCCACCTAATTCCTAATATCCGGCGTAGGCATCTGTTAACAAAAGTTTGGAGCTTTTCCGTATTTCTTTTAGTGACTCTCCAAGTTTCTGAACCGTAAAGGAGAACAGACTTAACGTTAGTATTATAGATTCTTATTTTGTTATGTAGAGATATTGCCTTGGAGCGCCAGATTGTTTGAAGAGTTGAGAAGGCAAACCTAGCTTTATTTATTCGAATTAGTACATCATCATCAGCTCCACCGTCTTTGCTAACTCTGCTTCCGAGATAGGTGAAGTGGTCTGTATCAAGGATGTTTTCTCCTTGTAGCATGATTGGGTTCTCTTGTCTATTGTTGATCCTCATAACTTCTGTTTTCTTTTTATTGATTAGAAGTCCAGTCCTTTTTGCTATTTCTGAGAGTCTGGTGAGTTTGGTCTGAGCATTTGTTTGTGACATTTTAATGATTAGCTATTTACTTAAGAATCCATGGCCATTTTTTTACGCAATAAACCTCAAATAATTAAAGATGAAATAATTCTACTTAGCATCAAAATGAACAAAAACTCGAAACAGTTTGAGAACCTCTTCTGTGTAAACCCAATCTCAACCCCCCCCCCCCCCGATGATGTCTTCCTAAGTCGTTCAATATTTTCCTTGTTTAATTCAAACTTCAGTATTTCTTTTTTCGACTTTTCTTTTCCTGCTCCCAATTTTTCTTCCATCTCAAGGCGGCTGCTTGGTTTTTGTATCGGATCGAGTTAACTCTTTCTCTCCGCAATTATTTGTCCCCGTGGCTACAATTTGCTCATTACTATTTCACTGCTCTGTGATGATTAAGCTCCAGTAACTTTGTTATTTGCCATCAGACATTGTTTTATTAGGTCTAGAATTAAAGGGGAATACAACCCCTAAATCTCTCACATGTGGCTCCAAGCGCCATGCCCTGGAAAACCGCTTCAGCTGGCGGACTAAACCATGTGAGGGGGTGGTGATAACATGGCACCACTGGGCGAAAGGCCTTCTAGATTAAGGTCACCGGCCAGGGCGGAAGAGTCCCAGGATGGACTACAACGACCTCATGTTCAGGACCAAGGCGAACCACCAAAATGGAGGTACTCGGCTGTGGTCAAGCATGGAGAGGGATGGGCGCCGCCATGCAATTATCTAGCCCTCGATACGCCAATTGAGACAATGACCAAAAATATATCCATACCGGCTCGGCCGTCGCCCGGGTTAACAAGGGCCGCGCCTACCGTCACAGACCAGGGCGGAGGTGAGAAGTATACTACTGGTCCACACAAAAACAAGGCTGCCTCCTTTCACCAATACTCTTCAATATCTTCCTTGAAAGAATAATGGAAGATGCTAAAAAGAAAAAGAGGCAGACAGAGAAAGCGGTGACAACATCAAAGAATGGACGGGCCTACCATTGAATGAGGTTTTAATCAGGGCAAAGGATAGAGAGGAATGGAGAAAGATGGTCCACAAGTCTTGCTTGGTGCCCCAACGGTCCACCAGACTAAGGGATAGGTAACAGGTAACAGGTAACATGCTCTTTTTATATAGCACAAATCAAAGTTTATACAATCAAACATTAACTGAATTTAATGAGGTCAAATCAACGAGGGTATTGTCAATTAGGAGAGAAAGAGTTAAACTTTTCTTCAGTTCACGTTGACCTTCTATTCACAAGCCCACTAGAGGCAACACCCAGTGCCGCTCTATTAAATGTCAGCTATTAGTTCAGGGGTTCTCAGCTTGTGGGTCGCGACCCCCTTGGGGTTGGGTCGATTTACGATTTGCCAGGGGTCGCCAAAGACCATTTAAAAAAATTGAATGTTTTTGTCAATTCTTTTATTGCTATGTGTTTGTGTAGGGAGGGGGGTCGCGGCAGAGTGCGGGATTGTAAAAAGGGGTCGCTGAACATAAAATGTTGAGAACCGCTGTCTTAGTTCAACATGGGTTTCTACTTTTCCACCACTCTCCCCCCCCTTCCTGTAGAAGGTCGTTACGTAACGCATGCGTAAATAAGATTTAGAGCTTTTGTTAATAAACATGTATAGAGAATAAAAACAAGGAGCAATCAGATGAGTGTAGGTATTTTATGTGACTCTTAGATAATGTGTTCTAATTCAAGAGAAAAAAACCAACTAATCTATGTTCTAAGATCACTGAATTTGTTCCAGGCAGTGGCGTTGCTAAGGGGGTGCTAGAATGGTACGGACCATATTGCCCTGTCGGGTGACACTCTTCTTGGGAAGGGTGACGGCAAGGTGAAAAACAAAAACAAAAAAAAAAAAAACAAGATTACAAAGAATTTGTGTGATACACAAACTCAGAGGAGGCCCCCGTCGGAGTCGGATCCCTGTCAGATCCGCATATGTTTCGGATGTTCCTTCTAAGTTGAAAATAATTAACTTCTCGCTGGACGACGGAGGATGGCGAGCAGGGTATAAACCTGCCTTATCTTGATGTTTGTGCACTAGACTTTAGTTCGGATTTATCGTTGGTCCCTGGCTCAATTCCTGTATGCTCCCATCCTTAAACTATCGCAATATTTCCGAAAGAACAGTAAAGGTTAAATCATATTTTCAAAAGCCTTTAGTGTGTTTTTTTCTAACCGTGACGGACAGACCAAACAACAGACAAAACGCACAAAAATATTCTTCTGTCATTCTAATGGGGGCACTAAACAATTTTTTTTTAATTTTAAGAAATTAGCTTAGAATTATGTCATTTCCGGGCTTTACGCTAGTACACGAAAGCTGCTGCTAAAAGTTCATTTTAAAAAATGTGCGTGATATCTACGTTTGGAGTGTATTTCTTATAGTAACATTTCCTCCCTTATATTTACGTAATTGTTTTATAATTGGTGTTTTGTTATTAAAAAATCGCTTGCATAATTAATTTTATAAATTAAACGGTTTGCTTTTAGAAAACTAAAAGTAGCCATTGCACCTAAACTTTTCAAGCCGCATTTAATGGTGAAAAAATATTTTTCGTATCTCTTCTAGTTTTGGCGCTCTGAGTGTGACAGACGAACAGACGGACAGACAGACAGAAATTCATTTTAAAAAATGTGCGTGATATCTACATGCCATAAGCTTTTCTTTTAGTAACATTTCCTCCCTTAGATTTACGTAATCGCTTTACAATTGGTGTTTTATTATTAAAAAATCGCTTGCATAATAATTTTTATAAATTAAACGGTTTGCTTTTAGAAAACTAAAAGTAGCCGTTGCACCTAAACTTTTCAAGCCGCATTTAATGGTGAAATAATCGTATCTCTTCTAGTTTTGGCGCCCTGAGTGTGACAGACGGACAGACGTACAGACGGAAATTTTGCACAAACCTAATAGCGGCTTTTTCCCCTTACGGAGGCCGCTAAAAAGAGGAAAAAAAAAGGACCCCCCCCCCCAAAAAAAAACCAATTCTTATTAGGAAAAAAAATGTTATATGTGAGTAGAGGTGATATTTAGAGTGGTGATTGATATCGTGCTATGACCCGGTGACATGTGCCCTAGTGACACCTCGATTTCCAGCCATACTATTTTCCTTTTAAATTACACTACGGTAGCCTGCTATCAAAAATCGAACATTTGTTTAAGTGTGTTAAAGTAAAAAGGAAAGTTCCTCTCTCAGACCTTGCCATCCATAGGGCTGATGATGTTATGATCATCTGTTTCTTCGGCCAACTGTTAACAAGCAGGGTGTTATGTAGCATGCGCAACAACTAACCGCCTTTACTTTCCATAACTAAATTCAGGTACCCATTACAGATGGGTAAACTTAGGGACCTCCTAAAATCCCGACATTCAAGTCTCTGCCACCGGTGTATGTATTTTTTTTTCTCAAATCCTTTTTTCGGACAATTGTAGTCAAACTGAATTTCCATTCGTCTGGATCAAATCTTCGTCTCAAACAATGAGGGGAGCGGTGGTCGAATGGCTTCCAAACCTGAGGTCCTGGGTTCGAATCCCGGTGAAGATTTGGATTTTGAATTTCGGGATTTTTAAGGCGCCCCTGAGTCTACCCAACTCTAATAGGTACCCGACTTTAGTTGTGGAAAGTAAAGGCGGTTGGTCGTTGTACTGGCCACTTAGCACCCTGCTCGTTAACCGTTGGCCAAAGAAATAGATGACCTTTACATCATCTGCCCCATAAATCGCAAGGTCTGAAGGTATACTTTACTTTACAGATACCTTAATGTAAAGTTGTTGGGGCACTGGGTTATACACCAAGAACCACTGTAACATTCCTAAAGTATAACAAAGTATATTTACTTTTAGGTAGGAAGAATAAGACCAGGACACGAACTCAGATCAGACTAAACAATGCGTATTAAACAACTGAATAAAACTGCACAATGCAAGCTCCTTCCCCAGACATAGACAACGTTAACCTTTGAACTTTCTGATCTTTGAAATCATTATTGAAATTCATATCATTGAAATTGTCCATAGCTAGGTAGTTGAAGTGTCAAGCTTCTTTTTTTTTTTTGACTGCATGAACTGTGCTGACTATTAAAGACTTAAACTTACAGTGAGACAAATAACAAGACTGACATATTTTAACTTGCTGAGCTGGAGAGTGTATAACTATCTGGTCGGCAGGGGAAAAAAAAAAGAGTGATTTGCAAATATTGACTCTGCAGGTACGAATTAAAAGCTAGGTGGGCTAGTTTATTAATAGCCATGAGGTCATAATGTCAATGCAACCCATCCATATAAACACATATTAACTCTGAGCAGTTATGCCAGAACTATGGCCCGCGGACCATTTGACAAGACAGCGTTATGCGGTCCGTCCTTAATGGTTAGGCTACACCTACAATGTTAATGAATTAAATAAAGTCTGTTTGTTACATTGTTACTTTGTACATTGTTTGCATAGTTTTTTTAAATGATTTTTTAACAGGATTTATATTTATTATTTTGTAAACACGAAAACAATGAAAATATTTTTTTTTGGTCAAAATGCAATACCTCCTTTATGCAAACCTATGATAAGGCCTTTCTAGCTTCGACTACAATTTCAAGTTTTACAAGTTAAAATATAATACGCCTTCCAGAATTTAGGTGCTGAAAGTCAATGACCGGCTACAACAAACACACATAAAGTTGTCTTAACAGTGATTTCTGTTCGATGACACTCTTGTACCCACATTTTCCCACGCCCCTGTATGTCAATACAGACTACATTAAACCTCATCGATGACATGGCTTACCATACACATTTTTAGATCTGGAGCCTTGGCGAGTTACGCGGCTGGGACATGTCCCAAAAATACATTGAATTATGTAAACATTACGCGTGTAGCGCACATGGAGCTTAAAATAAGTCAGGACCCCCCCCCCCCCCCTTCACTCCTCCCTTTTACCAAAAAAAAATAAATCACGTAAGCGTGACAGAGACAAGTGTTTCTAGGTTTATTTGATGATGAATGTCTGGGTTTGTTTGGGTACGTCTGAGTGAAAGAACTATGCATCGATTAAGAGTTTCTTCTGGGCCTGGAGGAAGAGAATCAAGGCGTGAAGAGACAGACAACATCTTCAAGAGACTTTAGGACGACTCAAAGACGGCACACATTTAGACCAATCTGACTGCAGACATTTAGACCAATTTGACTGCAGGTATTTAGACCAATTGGCAGCAGAAATTTGGACCAATTTGGACCAATCGAGTTAAGATATATAGACCAAATGACTTTAGATATTTATATTAATTAAATGACTGCAGACATTTAGATCAATCGACTGCAGACATTTAGACCAAATTGACTGCAGATATATAGACAATATGACATCAGATGTTTAGACCAATTTTCTGCAGATATTTAGACTAATTGATTACAGATATTTAAACCAATTGTCTTTAGATATTTAGACCGATTGATTGCAATTATATGAAGCATTCGACTTCATATATATAGACCAATTGACAACAGATATATAGATCAATTGGCTACATATACTTAAACCAAATGACTCCGTATCCAAAGACTCAAAGACCAAATTGCAGCAGATACATAGACAAATTGACTATATAATAATTATTATCTCCAAATTTGGTTAGCAAATAAAAAAAAATAAAATAGCAATAATTAATTTTAAAAAGTGTCTTTTTTTTTCCCTTTAATTATGTTTGTTAGGTACAGTAAATAATTGTGTTGATCCGAGAATGGATCTACGACTATGAGAAAGGCGTGTGCAAAAATGTACCAGACAGAGAGACGTGTGCAAAAATGTACCAGACAGAGAGACGTGTGCAAAAATGTACCAGACAGAGACACGTGTGCAAAAATGTACCAGACAGAGAGACAAAGTAAGTTGTCAAAAACAATTATTAAATCTACAAACATTGATCTATCATAAAAAAAAAACAACAAAGAAAAGTATTCCTGATCATAATTTAAACCTAAGCCTTCTACAACATAACAGCTTGGTTTGATAACAGGCCACTCCTGTATGAATGCTATTGGACACCACAGAGTGTTTTTGTTTAAATCAATGAGCTGGAACCAGGATGCAAATTGTACAAATTATGGTTTTGTTGTTTGTGAATAATGCGCTATCATCTTTTATTTAAACTTCTTGTAGTAAAGATTACCACCTAGAACTGCTATAACCGTGTACATAAAACAGCAACATAAATAGTATCATTAGTCATTCCCAGACTGCACTGACCACCAACTTACAATGACAGTCATCAATAAACTTTCGGACTAAACGAAATGACAAATGTATGATGTAGTGTTTGTCCCTTCAAAAGACTCTCGTAGGCGGATCAGAAGTTTGTATAAGCAGAATCAGTGAGACGCGACACAACAGCAAAACATGTTTTCAATACAGATTAAACCGAGGTAAAAGGTCTGGCATGTTGATAGCAAGCTAATTGTAAACGATCAAAAATATAAAAAAAATAAATTAATATAGTTCCTGAATTAAGAACGACTTCAAAGCAAAGCAATAAACACAGTAGACAGAAAAAAAGGTATTGTATAAAAGTAAAATTTAAATATATATGCATATAGACGCAAACTAAAATGACAAACAAGAAACAAACACTAAAAAAACAAAAAAAAAACTTTTAAACAAGATTATGGAATACATAATGGAAATTGAAACATAATATTATAACAACACTAGAATAACACAACACTAAAACAAAATTACATAAAAACAACGCTAACACAACACTTGAACATTAAAACAACATTAATGTAACACAACGTACAAACAGCATTAAGCAGGCCTGCTGACACAAAGACATTTCTATACATAGAGATCTACAAAGACAAACATAGAAAAACTTTCTTTGCAAATATCTTTAGCGAACGTAAACAAAGTGCTCCCATTCAAATCCCCCCCCCCC
>JADKLZ010001913.1:3019448-3036071 GCA_021533235.1 Biomphalaria straminea
ATGAGAAAACGTTGTCAGATGATGTTTTTATGAGAGAACGTAGTTAGGTTAGGTTTAAATGAGAGAACGTTGTTAGTTGATGTTTTAAAGAGAGAACGTTGTTAGTTGATGTTTTAATGAGAGAAAGTTCTTAGTTATTATATTTATTCAACAAAAATTACAAAAATCAATGACAAGGGAGAGAAAAAATAAATTTCGAAGTAGCTTCCCCTACCTTTATGTAAAAGCTTTCATATTTTAACAGAAAAATTAAATGATCTATTTTAAAAAATATATTATTTGTAGTCACAGTCAATGAGTAGAAATAAGAAGCGAAGGTGCGTCTTGTCTAGGTATTGGGGACCAGATTCTAATAATGTAATTGAAAGTATTTTGACCACATGATGACCTGCCAACCACAGCCAATTGTATAACTTTAATCTCTATGGCCACATCACAAGGTCATTGCAGAGACTTCACACTCTGGAACAAAACCAGGAAAAAGAAGAAGGGGGGACAGAGAAAACAACAGGAAGACAACATAAAAGAATTAGCAGGCCTGTTATGAATGAAATTCTATCTGAAGATTAAGGAGAACCAATATTTCACCTGGTTGCGCAGTCCCAACTGCGACCTACATATTTTCCCACAATCAACACAGACATAACCGTTATTAGGCGGTAGTTAATTTAAGTTCTTTTTCACCATCTAAGTCTGCAGTGGATAAAAAAGGGCTTCATTTCTTTTTATTTTGTGTGTGTGCACGGATTAGGGCAATGTCCCTTCTTTCCATTTAAAATTAAACCACTGAATAATTTACGTATTACAACAATGTTTTTTTTTTAATTTGGTCACTGTAGATTAACACATGCATATCAGATAGAGCTGAGATAAGAGTTGTCTTGTAAAATTATCTTAAATTTAAAAATACTGAAAGAAGATTGTCTATGTTTTGGATCATAACTCCATACTGCTAGTTAAACTGACCATTTTAGTCCTGTCAATGAACTAGTTTAACAAGATTCAGAAACTTGAAAGAAAAAGAAAATAAAATCCTTTAGTAATAAGCTCAGTGGTGACTGGGTTTTATAAAGCTTTAGTGAGAAAGAAGCAGAGAGGACTGGGAAAGAGCTGGGAAGCCATCGAAAAAACTAACAAGAGACCATGGAAAGTAATGTGCTTTTGTTGAGGCCCTATGTTCCACAAGGAATCCAAAGGAACGATGATGATAGCAATAAATTGACATCCTTCGGTCAAGTTGTAATCTCTCAATAATTTCTTGGTGTACATTGTGACTTTTTCCTTTTTTTGTATTTGTGTGGAAGATTCTAATTGATAAAAAAAAATCCATCATAATTATAGCCTATAACTATGTGGATCAATAAAGCTGACTTAGACTTATTGTCTAATAGAAAAAATTCCCTTTCAATAATTATTTTTAAACATCTGTACAGACATAATAAAAAAAGATTGCTAAAACTGTATGCATAAAAAAAATGTTTTATTTATTGATTATTTTGAAAGACAATGTTAAAGTTCTTTGGTTTAAACAAAATTATTTGGATTGTAATTCTATCACAATTCTTGACTCAGTGACATCTTAATAATTGATTGCTAGATATAACAGAACACGTCCTGGTTAGAAAAATTATATTGTAATACAAAATTCTGGAATACAGAGATCCCTCGGTCCAAACATGTCATAACTTACACATTCTTAAAAACACAATCAACCAAAAAAAAAACAATAATATTATAACATAAATACTGGACAAATTCTACATATCTCATGATCAGAAACACAGAAGTACATAAAAATTTTCTTTTCAAATCACTGAGATCACATTTAATTTGCTGCAAAAAGCCTGACAATTTCTTTTGGTTGATGCTCTATAGTCTATAGTTCAAAAACACTCTATTTTTGAGGATCCCTGAGCAAGGTCCTATTATCAAGCGCACTAGACTTCTAGACAATATTTAGGTGTAAAAATAACACTTTTTAGATAATAAAAAGACATACACAAAATGACATTCATTATTATAAATGTTTATAGTACATCAACTATAATTAATGTCTTCAACTGATATGTGATCACATCTCTATATAAATTCAAATCCCACAAGACAACAATCTCATCAAAGACAGCTGAAGAGTGACGAGAGGATATATATGTAGAACAACTATGGTTCATCTCAAACACTTTTTCATATGGCCGTGTAGCCCAATTTCGGAAAGTTACTCCCGTCTACATATATTGCAGGTCAAAGGGTTTGGTGGTCGAGTAGCTGGCATGCTGTAAGGCATGCTTTTCTTCAAGAGCTGAGGCCCATGTTTTCTCTCGCTGCCATAGCGAAGATAGTGAATTGTGTATGTTGAAGTCATAAACTAAACTTTTTAGCCAAACAACTGAAAAGCAAGCAATGGAAAAACAAAGCCTATCTTAAAGAAGGAACTTCTAATTACTGCCATTCATCTTAAAATCATCTGCATATCTCCCTTTCTGCTATACAAAACAAAATTAATTAATTAGCACTAAATAATTAACTAATTGGTTATATTGGTACAAAGAGTTACGTTAAGAGAAAGTTTGGGAACCACTGATCTTAAACAATACTAAACATCCTTTCTACCACTTGATTCAGATAAAATGGTAAAAAAATTTAAATATGAAAATAAAAATCTCACTGCACTTATCAAGTAAAAAGAGGGTCACAAAATAAAATAAAATTTTAAAAGTACTTTTTAACCTTAGTGGATTATTCACAGGATTTATATAAGCATCAAGGTAGAATTGGTTGACTAGATAATCTAACATGACAATGTAATTATATTTCAACAACCTCTGAATTAACAAAATAAACTTAAGTACAAAAAAATATTGAACAACAATTCTGATTAACTTAAACATATTTCACTGTTAATATTTTTAAAACAATGACCACATAGACCTTATGACAATCTAGTACATCTATTTTTACATCCATAATATATGACATTTGAAGGTCCAAGATGTAGGATATAGTGGATTAGAAATATTGCTTTTGAATAATAAAAATAATCAATTGAAAAATCCAGTAAATATGATAGCTATTTAAAAAAACTCATTGCACACATAAGTTGTGCTTTGTCTTTAAAAAATTCTATATGATTTCAAATAAATAATAGGCTTAAAATACTTTAAAATTAAGTTCCCCTTTCAGACCTAGCAATCTATAAGGCAAATGATGTAAAGTCACCTGTTTCTGTGACACATGGTTAACAAGGGGGCAAAAAGGGTGCACAACGACCAACCACCTTTACTTTCCCCAACAATGTCAGGTACCCATTAGAGCTGGGTGGACTCAGAAGCGGCCAAAAATACCAGAATAAAAAAAACCCAGTCTTCGCCAGGATTCGAACCTGGGACCTCGGTTCAGAAGCCAGGCACTTAACTGCACCTCAAAAATTAACATTGAAATAAAGTTTTTTAAAGTAGGAAAAACAGTCTTCAGAAATTTCTGAATATAAAACTAATTTTCTTTTTTTCTTTCTGTAAATAGACCAATACCCGAGTAGAAATTTGTTTTTATTAAGAATACATATTTTAAGATAAATTAGCATCTGCATAACTTGATGAATATGAGAAACCAAACCAAAATGATATAATACTGAATAATTGATTATTACATCTAATTAAATGCCAACATATAAATAATAATTTAATAAATTATAATCAACATGGACAGGGTAATGGTTTGCCAGTCAATCCAGCCAATACATTATCCACAGTCAAGGAACACATTGCCATACGAGTTTCTATTGTTCCGCTGGCTATATGCGGAGTTATCAAACAGTTCTTCAGTGTCAAAAGCTTATGATCAACAGGAAGGGGCTCTGGGGTTGTGACGTCCAAACCCGCTGCCCCAATTTTATGTGTGGACAGGGCATCATACAAGGCATCTTGATCTACTAGGGCACCCCTGGTCACATTGACAAATACAGAGTCTTTCTTCATTCTAGCAAATGCCTTGGAATTGAAGAGTTTCTGGTTTCCCTCGTGTACAGAACAGGTAGCTATTACAAAGTCTGATGCCTCCAGAAGCTCATTGAAACTAACAAACTCTGCTTTCACTTTAGCTGCTTCTGGCTTCACTGAGTTTCCGCAGTAGAGAATCCGAGATGGTTCAAAGGCAGACAGCCTTTTCGCTGTAGCTAATCCGATTCTGCCTAATCCCACAATTCCGATAACAGACCCAGAAACTTGCTTTCCGCACATCCACAGAGCGCTGACCCATTTAGTGCCCCAGACACCAGTTTTCACTGACTGGACGGCTGAAAGTAGAAAATATCTACAAATTATTAATATTGTATTATTTATCTCTTTAATTTTGTTCATGTACTAAGGCGCCGTGGTCGAGTGGTTAAACGCTTGGCATCCGAACCTGAGGTCGATGGTTCGAATCCCGGTGAAGAATGGCATTTTTTTTTCAGGATTTTTAGGGCGCCCCTGAGTCCACCTAACTCTAATGGGTACCTAACTTTAGTTGGGGAAAGTAAAGGCGGTTGGTCGTTGTGCTGGTCACATAACACCCTGCTTGTTAAACGTTGGCCAAAGAAACAGATGACCTTAACATCATCTGCCCCATAGATCGCAAGGTCTGAAGGGGACACTTTACTTTTACTAAGACGTATGGGCCAAAGAAATAAAATAATTAAAAAGCTCACAATAAAGTTTGAGATAGAACAATATAAATAAAGAAAATACTTTTAAAAAAAATACAATTCCTAATTTTATTATAGCTTTTATATAGCGCTACGTTCATGCTTATAGCATGGTCCAATCTCATTTGTGGACCTGTGGAGGGGGGGAGGAGGGGTATCTAGGAGTTGGTTTTCCGTTGTGCCCCCTTCCAGGTAGTCAAGCAAAGCCAAGTTCAAGCACACTTAGCCTCTCGACCACCCTTACCAGCTGACCAACCTTTGTAAGAGCAATAATTTTGTACTGAATAACTAACGAAGGATGAATTTCAAAAATTTTTTTTACTCTGCCACTTTTCCCACTTTCATCTCTAAAATTCAAAATTCTGGTTAATCAAAAGTATGAAGAGTTTATAAAATTCTAATGATAGGCCTGTAGATCCAGACTTGCAAGACAGAACACAAAATGTTCTTCAACATCTATATTTGAATTATGTTACTCTCTACAGAATGATAGATGTAAATAAAGAAATGGAATATTTTTAAACCAGACCTATTTCCCCTCCCTGGCTGAGTCTGGTAATCTTCTTGGCTACCTATGAAGAGGCTTGAGTTTGAATCCCAACACAAGCTGAGCACCTAGAGGGAGTCCCAAAGTTCCCCCCCCCCCACACCAATGGCTACACAAGAGATAGGATTAGAGAACACTGAATCTGTATAGCATGAAACTTGTGCAATTAAAAAAAAAAGTAACAAAAACCGTAATCAAATACAGATGTTCTGATTTACTTTTTTTTCATATGAAAATTATAGAATTTGTTAAATCTGTAAAATTTGTTTAAATTTTTTTTAAAAAAAATGTATATATATATTAACTAACTACTACTGCTAACTACTGTGACAAAACGCAAGCTCAAAATGTAAGGTCATATAACAAGATCTTCAGAACTAACAAAGACATTCCTCCAGGGAACAGTATCAGGAAAAAGAAGAAGAGGCAGACAGAGTAAGCGGTGGGAAGACAACATAAAAGAATGGACGGGCCTACCATTGAACGAGGCTGTAAACAGGGCAAAGGATAGAGAGGAATGGAGAAAGACGGTCTACAAGTCTTGCTTGGTGCCCCAACAGTCCACCAGACTAAGGGATAGGTAACAGGTAATATATATATATATATATATATATATATATATATATATATAAAACGATATATAAAAATTGTGTATGATATATAAAAATTGTGTATCTTATGCAGCAACTAGAAAAAGAAGTAAAGTTTCCCTTTCAATATTGTGATCTATAGTACTATAGAGCAGATGATGCAAAAGTAATCTGTTTCTATGAACCACGGTAAACAAGGGTGTTATGTGGTCAACACAATGACCGACGGCCTTTACTTTTCTCCAACTTATGTCAGGTACCCAATAGAGCTGGGTGGTTTAGAGGTGCACTAAAGATCCTGAAATTAAAAGTCTCAGACTTCATCAGGATTCAAACCTACGACCCCCCAGTGCATAAGTCAAGCGCTTTACTACTCAGCCACTGCACTTCCTAACCACAATATTCATCTTTTTTTTTTGAAGTAACATCTGTATTTTATAAGATAAGAAGATAAGCTTAATATCATCTGCCCTATAGATCGCAAGGTCTGAAAAAGGTGTTTAATAAAAAAAAAGTATATTATTTCGTTTTTTTATTTTAACTAAAAATTATAAATGATTCAAAAAGTTAACCAAATATATATATATAAATGACAACAACCTTCTTCTAATCGTCTTGCCGTCGCCAGCATCAAACTGATGGTCATCTCAGCAACAGCCTTTGTCACAGTATCAGCAACGTATCCAACTTTAATGCCTCGCCTACGACACTCATTTAAGTCAATGTGACCCAGACCGGCTGATGCAGTTGCAATGACTTTTAACTGAGGACCTAGATGAAATGAAAATATACAAATAAGACTTCAGAATACAAAAAAAGCATTTTTATTCTTTTTTTTTTAGTAAAATTAGGAAAATTTATAGAATAACGGTTTCCTAATTATATGTTAAGTTAGGTACATTTATAGGTGCATTTTTTTGTGTGGGACAAGGGTACTCTTTTCAAATGGTTTATTTGACATATATTTAAATTTGTCAATGTATGGGGACATTGTTAATAAATCGGGACAAGATTTGATCTTTTACTCAAAAGTGAACAATGGCCCACAATAAGAACATTTAATTGAGTTGAAAGGATGGCTGTCTGGTCATGAAGTATGTGCTCTGGACTGGGTTCCAACACAATCAGCTTCCAATCTGCAATGTGCTACAGAAGGTTTATCTAATATTATCTTATAAATTACATATATTACTTCAAGTCCCTAAGTCAATCTTGATATGCATGTTAATCAGTGACTTAAACTCTGCCATGTCGTTGGTTTTTCTGGCCTATTCAGGCAACACATTCCATTCTCTAATGGCACTAGAAAAGAAGGAGCAATGTAATAAGTTGTCCTAGCTTATGGAATAAGAAATTTAAGACATAATAATCTTAATTTCTGAAAGAACATATGAAACTTCACAAGTCATGTGTGATGGAAACTGAGATTTTTAATGGAATGGAAAGTGAAGTTTCACAAGTTCACCCAGCTAATATAGATAGCAGACTTTCAATGGGGAAGAGTAGCAGTGATGTAGCTAGTGATTAGGGGGCCTGGGGAGGCTTGACCTCTTTGAGGGCCCCTGCAATATGACATTCAACATCATGTCTTTTTTAGTTTATTTCACCAAAAATCAAAATAATACAATGTCATAGTGTATTTGTTCATCTTTAATGAAATTGAAAGTGATAAAATGTGTTGAGTTTTGTGATTTTTTATTATTAATGGATTCATTCATTGGTCTCCTTCAGTTGTAAAATGACTATGGTTCATCTCTCACACTTCTTCATGTGGCCGTGGAGCCCTATTTCGGAGAGACACATTTATGGATAAAATCTTTAATTAAAAGGTAAAATCTTTTAGTATATAGATTTTTTTTTATAAATTTTTCTTAAATTTTCTGTACTCAGTTTAAAATTCATACAAAAAAATAATTGACGAATAATTTTTTGTTTATTACACATTTTGTAGCCAATTCATTTTGATGTGGAAAAAAAAAATCAAATATGTTAGATTTTATAATGAAATAAAAAAATTTTGTTAGCTTTAGTAATGTACTAACTCTACCTCCCTTGAAAATTTGTGTTCGTCCCGAAAACTCATTTTTTTCTATGAAAATAATTCGCTCTAAAAAGGTTAGCCACTGAGCCACATTGCCCCATTAGGTTAATTTATTGTTTCAAATTGCAAACTTTTGTTAAACCTGCTATGTCCAACACTTGGCTGTCAATTGTGATAGATGGAATAACAATCACAGCATCTGCTCCAGGGAGAGCCTTTAAGAACTCTGCTTGTGTAGTAAAGCTGTCATTTCCCAAGACTTTCACTTGACAATGCTCCTCAAGGCGCAATAATATCTCTGGTGGCCACTGGTGGGACACCAGTACCTTGGGTTTTCTATTTAAATCACTCATGGTATCTAAAAAAAAACAATAATAATAGTAATAAAACAACTTTGTTGTTCAATCAAGAAAAACATTTATCTTATCATATCAAATACAGATGTTACTTCTAATAGAAGATGATTACATACTACGTGTGCTCGTAGGTCAATCTTAGGGACCTGCGAATAAGGAATTTTTTTTCGAATCGAATATCGAATCGAATATCAGAAAATATTCGAATTTCGAATCGAATTCGAATATTCTTGAAAAAACTTGACAACCAACAAGTGTAAAATAAAACTTCAAATTCAAAATGTTTATTATATTATATTTATTTAATACTGAGACATAAAAAGTTAGCAATAATTAAATTGCAAAGCAGGCCTTTTAAAAAAGTAGATCTCCTTTTAAAAAAGTAGATCTTTATTTATTTTGGCCCAAATCAAAGTTTCAGCATTATTTTCCGAGAGATTGTGACGATGGTCAGTAATAATTTGTCCTCCAACTGAATTAAGTCTTTCTGAAGAACAATTTGTTGCCTGAATTGCAAGCAAATTCCTAGCTGCTCTGGCCAAAAGTGGAAAAATATGAATACTTTTAATGTTTCGATCTACAACTGCTTGCTTCGAATACAAACTGACTCCATCCTTAATTTGCTCAGAAATGGTGGAAATTTTGTTGATTCTGGTATCTCCTTAAGCATCATGCACTTTCTTGAACATTGAATCCATAAGGCTTCCCCTATTCCTGTCTTGAACGTTGCAATTCATCAGAATTTTTGCCAATTTTGCTTCCGTCAGAGTTTGCCAATATTGTCTCTACAAATAAGACAGCTTTTTTAGTTTCAGCTTCTGAAAATAAGTAGTGTTTAAATCTTGGATCAATGAATGTGGCTGCCAGGAGATGATCCACTGTCAAATCAAATCTTGCTCCAAGTTGTTTCAATAGCTCATCTCGAAATTGTTGGAGACCTGTTGGTGATTTGGACACTAACTCTTCCTTCAATGTAAAAATGCAAGGATAGATCAAACTTATGCTGACATTGGAATCAGCACTCAAAACTGTTGTTGCTTCTGCTGTTGGTCTTTAGCTTTCAGAGTATCTTGTAAAGTTTGTGTTAATGGTTTTGGTGGATTTCTTGCACATTTCTTTTTAACACCACATTCTACAAGTGCAAGAGAGACAGGAACAGAGTTTTGGTCAATCCATTCCAGCAAATAATATGTACTATTGAATCTAGTAATAACATCTAATGGAGGCTTTGATTCCTTCATTCCTTGATTAGTTTGATATTTGGACAACATAGTTTGACCAACAGTTGATGGATGAAAAAAAAGCCAGCAATCCTGTGAACATGACTGATTAGGTTCTGAATGATTTTTTGAGCATCTAAAGCAGCATTGATTGAAAGTTGCACACCAAAACCGAGATTGAATTATCAAAAAAAAAAAGCATTACTTTTTTTGAAAAATATTCGAAGATTCGAAAATTTAAAATAATTTCGAATCGAATTCGAATATTCTTTTAATATTCGAAATTCGAATCGAATATTCGCAGGTCCCTAGTCAATCTATTTAGTCATAAATGTTAATCACTGACTTAAATTCTGCCAAGTCATTGGTTTTCCTGGCTGACTCAGGCAACCCTTTCCATGCTCTGATAGCACTATTATATGGAAGAAGGACATATTTTGGGCATCACTGGTATAAGTATATCATATCATGAGATCCATAGGACAGTAGCAAATTACCATTGCTAAGACCATTCTTCGATGATTTTTCTACATGGGAAGACTGTCAAGGAATGGTAATTTGGGATGCCAGATAGCTGCATAGATCTAGATATAGGCCTAGATTAGATAATAGATTGTCTAGAATTGAGATTATATATATATAAGACTCTAGGCCTATCTATACTATAATCTATATAAATATTTTATTCTGGTCTAGGCAAAACTTGACTATACTATAGTTATAGCAAGAATTATATCTAGCTCTAGATCTACGTTACTTCAAAAATCTTTTAAAAGAAGATGATGTTAGGCTACATAGATCTATAGACTATATCAATTATATAGATATAGACAATATAGTCATTCTAGTCTACATGAGTACATCCCAGCTGAGTCGGCCTGAATTTGAATGATCAGTGACAGTGAATGACAGCGTTTGACTCTTGAGTGGATGACAGTGAGTGTGTCTTCCATATATAACAATAGATCTAGTGAAATCTAGTCCTAGATAAACTACTATGACGCTAGATTGAGACTATTTAGTATATTATTATTAGGCTATCTATAATTATGCTCTATAATAGATCTATTAATATACTTAAAAGTTATTACTTAGTACGTAAGTAGGCCTACTTATCTTCAGATCTAGATTTAGATGTTCTTAAATCTTAAATTTATATTATTTATTAACTTATAATATAATTGCCATATGGATAGGTCACTTAATTTATCATTATTAATATTATATATTAATGGCATTTATCATATATATGGCATAATAATCATAAGTTGATAAGTCAAGACAGTCAAGTCCTCATCATCATCATCATCATCATGACAATTGACATCCACATCACTGTCACAGTGATTTGAGTGATCCACTCTCACTCCTATATTAGTATCTATATATTTAAAGATTGGCTAGATATCATTCATACTATTTACTAGTCTAATACTTACTTTTAACTTTAATATGTAATACTATTTGTCTATTACTGTACCAGACTTAGAATCTAGATTTATAAATTGTTATTATACTAGATCTATCCTTATACTATACTAATTATACTTATACTGTAGTGTAACTATATACTAATACTATACTACTATACTGACTATAGAGTATAGTACTTTACTCTTTAGTAGTAATAGTACTATATTAATTAGTAGACAACTCAGTCTCAAGTCTCAAGTACTGAGACTGAGACCGACTGAGTAGTGTAGACACTGTAGATCTATTTCTATTCTATACTAGATCTATATAGTCTAGATAGTCTAGATCATAAAAAAAAATTAGATTTTATCACTTAGAAGTACACTTACTAGATTCTATAGAACTAAAATAGGTCTAAGTTATGTAAGAAGCTAATGAAGTTACAGCAACAAATTGTTCTGACTTCTGTTAGCAGTTTTGTATTACGGGTCAAAGGTTATATTAGATAGAAACCATATCTTGATCCATATACGCTCTTTTTTTCAGAGAAACACGGAAAGGTCCATATTATATCGAGGCAGCGTTTCCCAAACTGATAGAAGGGGGGTGGGTACATTTAAATATTCAATATAGATCTATTAAACCGAATAAAGACAACAATATTACATATAGTTATTTGAAAAAAAATAATTTAAATCTATATGAAGCGTTTTTTTAAGTAACGTCTGTAAAATATAAGATAAGATAAGATAAATATCGTTTATTTTATAAGGAGCGTTTCTAAGAGCCTTTTAAAATCTAGACTTATTGAAGTAACGTCTGTAGTTGTAATTTACAAGATAGGCCTAATAACGGAAATTCATATATCGCAATTTGCGTACAATAGACATGGTCTAGCACTAGCTAACGAAGAGTCACTTTACACTTGATTACACCTACTCTTTAAAAAAACAAACTATATTTGATTTACAATTATATTTACAAAACCTATTATATCTCGATCTGTCTGTATGTCTGTCTGGTAAAAGTTTAAACACGTTATTTCTCCCATAACCAATCTCGGATCAAAAATTTATTGAAAAAAACAACAACAACAAAAAAAAACAACAACATTTAGTTTAATAACTATTGGTGAATTTTGTTTGGCATTAAAAGTGAACTTGACTGATGTGGCGGTATACGCTGAGTTATTACCCTTTATACTTTGTGTAGAGTTAGTTTGAAATTAATAAAAGATAAAATAAAACTTTTTTTTTCATAAGCACTTTGCTAGCACGGTGGCTAGTGTGTTATCTTTAAGAGGCTCGACCATTTATAACTGAATTTAAAAAGCGGTTATGGTAACATTAACACAGATAACTATCTTTCTCTTTCTTTTCTTGTGCATTTTTTGTTAGTTGATATTTCATTTAGCCACTATGTCTTTCTTTATATATCAATGCTATACCTTACATCAACTAACGCACGCATAAGTTTGGCTGTCAATGTTTTATCAGACTTGACATACTATGACAAGTTGGAATGGATAAAATAATATATGGCACTCAAGATGTAGGCCGATAGTAAGCAATGCCAGGGTCCATTTGGGCCCCAAATCTGCCTTGCACCGGAGTAAATGTTGACTTATAGTTTTTACTACTCTCAAACAGTCTCGCCAAATGGCGCAAGTACCAAGGGAATGTTACACAAGTACCAAGGGAATATTACACATTCCAACAGTGATTATTTATAGTATAGGTCTTGTCTTCGCGTCACATATAATTGATTAAAATCCAAATTTCTCACATACACTTGACATTTAATATTTAATAGAAACCGTATGATTGTCTATATTTTGTGTGCAAACTTTTAAGTCATTTGCTCTTATAGTGTTTCGTTACACATGTAGACGGGAGTGTCTCTCCAAAATAGAGCACCACAGCCATATGAAAAAGTGTTCGAGATGAACCATAGACGTTCTACGACTGAAGGAGACCAATGATAGTGATGATTTTTTAATGCGAAATTGTAAGACTCATAAAATGATAATATGATTAATGCAATATACCTATGATTATCACATTGGTTTTTATTGCAATAGCGCTAGGAGTGGTCGTTGTTACTTTTATATAGTCTGAGCGATCATTTCTCTATCCACATGAAAAGTATAGATTTCCATAACTAAAAGCGTCTTTAAAAATATTTGGTGTATTTTAAATTCATTTGTTTTAAAACTATTTTTTTGTAAATCTTGTCTTGTTGATTTGTTCCCATGCTTTATTTTATTTATCCACGTGAACGAATGTAGTGGCGTAGTTAATGACTTGGAGGCAAGGGGGGTTGACCTTTTCTACGACCTCCTCCATTTCGATAATCGACATTATGACATGAGATCTGTGGCATTTTACGTCTCCAGAGATGATCTTTTCCCCTTGCAAGCTCTTATGTGACTAAAGAGGCCAATCCTTGATACACAGCTGCGATCGCAGGTTGGGCATATGTAGTCACCAGGCGCCGTTGCATTTTCACCCTTCTTTCTACTACTTTCTGCTTCTGCTGACATGAGATAATGGCTTAATATTTATTGTAAAAAATAAATAAATAAATAAGTTTGAACACTCATTTGGTGGACCCGGTCGGGGGGGGGGGATTTTCAGATGTGGACTTCCCTCCCCTTACCAAGCTAAGCCACCAAATTAGTGTATTTGTTGCAATGAAATGAAACGGCCAACTTTCTTTCTCTTTCCTTCTCAATCTCTTTCCGAAACCCAAATTTGTGTTTATTTATTCCACTCTGCACATCATAAATTCTCCGACATTGAAGTTTGACTTGATTTGGACTCCTCGCTTTATACCCCCCCCCCTTTTTGAAGACACACATAGACATGCGTTTGGCCTATGAATTCTAGTACCCCTTTTTTCTTATCTTCTCCCAGGGGCGCAGCTAGAAATTTTCCTTCGTTTGGGGGCCCGAGGGGGGCTTGAGCTCAAGGGGCCCCTGTAGTTTGCGTAATACTTAATTTTTAAGGTCAAAAACACCAATTTCCCCTCCCCCTCAAGTGGGGACCCAGGGAGGTTTTCTAATTCTCCCCCCTCCTCCTCCAACCTTAGCTACGCCACTGTCTGCCCCCCCCCCCGATGGACACCTATCTCCCACCCACAACTAATAATCAAAAGTGATGACCTAAAATGACGGCAAATGGTCTTGTAATAGTCATAAAGAGAATGGTATTTAACTACAAATGTCTTCTATTTATTTAAGTAACTAAATTCTCTACCTTTCAATAAACTCTGAAATGAGAACAATCTTAATAAATGTTAGAGCAATGAAATATTGGATCGCTTGTACATTTAATCTCGTTTTCATCCTTTTTTTTTAAATATCAGAAATATCTTATACTTGTATTATCGAGAACACCATCTTTGGGTGAAGCCCTGAACAGCTGATCGGCCTGCGCTAGGGTAGATCCGGCCATGTATGCGACTTTATTTAATAATTCTAAATATAGAAAGAGATATAGAACAACTCAAATGTAGAGTGTTAAAAGTTGCACAATATTGGATGGGTCAATCCTACAAGCTGTCCGCCTACACGTTTCACATCAGCAAATATCACCAGATGGCTGTACCTTTCACATTAGTTTAAACACTGAGCGATAGTATTAACCGTACGTCACTTCCGTCAAGATGCAGACGACAGTAGCCGTCTCATTCTCGCTGTGTTTTGTGGTCTAGCCATCTTGAGCAAACAAACAAATAAAATACCAGATAGTAGAAGTTAGCCCACTTGAAAGGCCTTCTTCTCTACCGCCTGCCCCCCCCCTCCCGCGTGTGGTAAAATTTGTTTGCTTAGACAATTAGAGTGTCCACTTTAGTTAATTGTGCTCCCCCCGTCTTCTTTCCGTGTGTTTTATAAGTTTGTATTTTTAACATTCGATAACGCACTGCACTAAAATGACATGCAGTTTATTTTTATTGGAACAATATTTTGATGTAGCACATCTGTTTCTCGAAGTCTTATGACTATCTTCCAGGACATATTTTTGAAAACTATCGAGAAAGGTCGGCAATGGTAAATCTATTTTTTTTTTGTGTGTTTAGTCTGTCTTTATACATTGTAGGCATCATGTCCTTAATTTATACATTGTAGGCAATGTGACCTTTTTTATGCTTGTAATGGGACCATTATTTATTTATTGCAGGCAATGTGACTTTTATTTATACATTGTAAGCAATGTGACCTTTATTAATTCATTGCAGGCAATGTGATTTTTTTTTTATACATTGTAGGCAACGTGACGTTGATTCATAAATTCTTAACAATGTGACCTTAATTTATACACTGTAAAAAATGTGACATGTATTTATACGCTGTCGGTAAAGTAACGTTTATGTAAACATTTATGTTATGTTACATATATTTATATACTGTTGGCAATGTGCAATTTATTTATACAGTGTATAAATAAAGCTTAACGCTTCATTTGCTCCAACAACCTCTTTCTTCTTCTTCCTCTTCTTCTTTTTCCTTGTACTGTTCTCGGAAGGAAGGTTTTGGCGATCCCTGAGGACCTGTGGCCATAGAGTTGGAGTTAAGCTTTTTTTCGAGTGTGGTTAGCATGTCATCGTGGGGTCCAATTGCTGTATTAGTCCTCTTTCTAGTCTCTTCATTCGTGATGCGGTCTTTGTAAGTGACACTTAGGATTTAACTATATCTTTGTAACTATAAGTTCATTGAATACATATGAATATTAACAATGTAATAAAAGAAACACTAATAAGTCTCCATATCCTGTTTATCGAGTCGTTTGTCGAACTATCAATGTATTGCCTTTGACACTAGCACGTCTCTTCTTGTTGTATGTACGGAGATAGTTTTGTAGTTGTTGATAGTTTGTAGTTCATAGTTTCTGATATTCTTTCTGAAAATATTGAAACCTGCCTGAGCGGACCACTTCGAGGGAGAATTTTGAGTTTGTGTTTCCACACAAACAGTCTTGTAAGAATGTGTTACAATATGAACATACTAGCTTAACTTTCGTCTTTAGTATTCGTTCATTAATAGAGACATTAATAAATCATCGGTTCGTGTCCACTACAGTCTAGACCTTTCGTGTGGTATTAATTTCAAATTATGTAAAGATAGTCAAGATAAAGATGTCCCTTTCAGACCTTGCTATCTATGATGCGGATGATGTAAAGTTTACTGTCTCTGTTGCCGACGGTTAACGAGGGTTTCATGTGGCCAGCTCAACAGTCTTTATGTCCACAGTGTATGTTGAGTACCCATTAGAGATGGGTGGACTTAGAGGATACCTAAAAATAGGTAGCTTCAAACCGCAACCTTCAACTGGATTCAAACCAAGGATCCCAAAATAAAAATATTCAGCAGGATTTGAGCCAGGGACCACGGGTTCGGAACCCAAGAGCTTTACCGCGCCTCTATGACCCCTTTACAAATAAAAAAAAAAACTTTTTTAAAAAGGAAAAACCATAACTAATCATCAGTTTCCGATGAATTACTTTTGATGGCTTAGTCTACACATTCCGTAGCATCGACCACTAAAACTAACCCTAACCCAAATATAACCCTTCTCAAGAAGTAACCCGAAAATTAACCGAAATATATCATTACAAAATATAACGCTGAAAGTAACACAAAATATTCTTTAAACAAAAGTATACTGACCAATGCTTTAAAAAAATATACTAACCAATGCTTTAAAAAAAATATACTGAATAATGCTTTAAAAAAATATACTGACCAATGCTTTAAAAAAATATACTGACCAATGC
>JADKLZ010001913.1:3054569-3075492 GCA_021533235.1 Biomphalaria straminea
TCAGAGTAGAAGATAATCGACTTCCTAGTCTAAACCTCCCGCAGGACCAAGTGAGTTGGTAGCGGGTAGGGTTTGAACCAGAACCATTCGTTATAGAGGCCTGAACACGGTCCTGCGACGTCACATCCTGTGGGCAGTTTAGACCACTAGCTCGTTGTCACCACATAATAGAACAAAATCCAGGTGTCCAAGTGGTCAGTCTGGACCATGGGACGAAAGTGAAGCAGACGATTGATGTGCAGATATTTTTTTTTTTTTAAATCTCCCACATCAAGCGTTAATGATGATCACAGTAATTACAAGCACTTATTAGTGAGGACAAACCTTTTTAGTGATGAATCGTGCGAAACACAAATTACGAAACAGTCTCACGGAATAAAATCTAGCACATTCGAGATCTGTGCTCCGACTTATTGTCTTATCATTTCTATGCCACCGGTTATTAAAAAGTTGGTTTACGATTAATTAAAAGCTATATATATAGCTCCTCCTTCGTGTTCGAAGATGAGCGCATTTCTCAATTCCTATGGACTCGAAGATGGCTGTATAGTCCAATCTTCGCTTTGAAAAGCCGGCCGCATATGTGGCATGGGTGAGTTTTGTCAGTTGCAGGTGGGCCTGCTTTTTCTCTCTGCTTTCTGTTGGTTCGGCGCTCTATCGCACTGGCCACTCTTCTTGCTTCAAAACTTGAGACTCCGAGACTCACAGCTTCTCGCCATGCGGAGCGATCTTGAGCTAGTGCTTCCCAGCCATGAATGTCGATACCGCATTCCTTGAGAGAGCTCTTGAGGGTGTCTTTGTAGCGCTTGTATTGGCCGCCTTGGGAGCGCTTTCCTGTACGATTAATTAAAAGCTACATTGTCTATTACCCTTTTCCCTACCAATTGGTTGGTTTGGCCCGCGACGCGAGTGTCAGAAATGAAACTGTCTCGATGGCAGAATTAGATTGAGCATCACTGATCTAATAACGTCTTGAAAGTCTGTCGCAATTACGTCCCTTTCTTTATTAATTTAACTGTTATCTCCCCTGCGTTGTTGGCCTTCTTCAGTCGTAGAACCGACTATGGTTTATCTCGAACACTTTTTCATGTGACTGTGGAGCTCTATTTAGGAGACACATTCCTGTCCACATATATTTCAGATTAAGGTGGATTTCACTTTGGCGGAAGAGGAGAGAGCAAGTTTTTGTTCGGCACGCTTTTCTCCCAGAGGCCCTTGATTCTTCACTGTCTATAGCTCTCTTGGTCTCATGTCTCTCCACCTAGTGCGGTCTAAGGTTATGTTTTCCCAATGGTCAGTATCAATGTTCACTGTTTTGAGGCCCCGTTTGTTGACATCAAATATGTCAGGGAAATTATTTTCTTAAACGCAGAAATGCAACAAAACGCCTAGGTTTGTACTAAACAACGTTAGGGAACTTAGAAAGTGTTCCTCTAAACCATTGATGCCCATTCTAATTCAACCTGCGGGCCAAATTTTTTCCGACATTCGTGTCGCGGGCCACATGACCGAAAAGGTACAAAAGACAAAAAGAAATTGACCTAAAACAATTTTAATAGAAACCGGTTGATTTAGTAGTTGGAACTTACTGTGCTTACATTTACTAATCTGAAAGCTATCTTTTTTTTTTCGCCGGAAACTGGCTTCATTTCTCAACTTTAAATGTGAGCAAAAGTATAGCTAGCTAGCCAACGATTCCTTTTTTTTGTGTCTTTTCTTGGGAAATACTCCCATCGATACCCCAATTTCTAGACGTAGTTTAAAAATCTTTTTATTTACTCAGAAAAAAAAAGAATGATGTAATACTTGATATTTGTTTTATAATGCCGATTATCTGTAAACAACGGCTACACTTTCTATACAAATCAAATATGTTGGCTTATTATTGTTCCAAAAAAAATCCGTTCACTTTTCCTGGTAGATTTTAAATTCTACTTGACCCCTCCAATTTCATAAACGTATACATGATTAAGGTGGCAATCGATCAGAGGGCCCAAAAGTAGGTAAGATATATTTCTCAACATTTTTTTTTTATTTGGAAAAGATAGGGATTTTCTACACTTTGTGCCGACGTTTGTCGCGGGCCGGATATGGCCCGCGGGCCGTACTTTGGGCATCACTGCTCTAAACTCCAAAGCAGGATTTAGATGACATTAACGCAAACAAGTCTTCTTGGGATGGGATGAAAGGAAGCTATTAAATGCTTGAGAACAATTTTGTTAGGTTTCAATTGCGCCACATGCGTACGCAGAATGGTTCATATGGCGTTGCAGTTATAGATTTAAAAAATTATAGGCTTTTATCTAGACAGTTTTTGCTCGTTTGTTTTTCATAAAGGTAAATCAATAGGAGGAGGCGCAGTGGTTGAGTGGTTAAGCAATTGGCTTCTACAGCGGAGGTCCCGTGTTCGAATCCAGGTGAAGACTGCGTTTTTTTAAATAATTTTTCGGGATCTTCGGGCGCCTTTGAGTCCACCCAGCTCTAATGGGTACCTGACATTAGTTGGGGAAAAGTAAAGGCGGTCTGTCGTTGTGCTGGCCACATGACATCCTCGTAAACCGTCGGCCACAGAAACAGATGCCCGACCACAAGGTTTGATAGAGGAACTTTCCTTTACTTTATATTAACCCTTAAAATGCGTGTGGTAGTTTAGCCTCTTAACACCAGAATTGTAATTCCATTTGGTATGCACTCATTGTGAAACAGCTCAGCACTTTAAGGGTTAATAGGCAGAGCGATTTGTAAAGAACATCTTATCTTTTCAGCTAATATTTTTACCTAGCGTTGCAACTTCTGCTTGAATATCCATTCAATTATGAACTCAAAGTAATCACAACATTCTCACTGCACGTCTCCTCTATTTCTTGTGGAGTTCTTTTTCTAGTTTCTACTTATTGATACTTACGCATGACAATGTATTGTTGTTGTATTTACTAAATTTCGGACTTCGTAGCCTAAGCAATGCCGTGCGGGAGAAGAAGCGAGTGGGTTAGGGTTTGAGCTCAAGAGCTCTGTGACTACAATTCAAAGGGCTTACCAAAATGAATAGGCAGCCATAGAGATTGTTTATGTGACTTGACTTACAGACTTAATCCTGTGTACTCCCAGGGGAGCATAGGGCCGCAACCACACCTCTCCACCGAACTCGGTTCTGAGCAGCTTTCTTCATCTGCTCCCATGTCATTCCAGTACCCTCAGCTTCACTGACGACTGATCTCTTCCAGGTTAGCTTGGGTCTGCCTACTTTCCTCTTTCCTTGTGGATTCCAGTCAAGAGCCTGCCTTGCAACATTGGTAGCTGGTTTTCGCAGAGATTGACCACTTACCGCCATCTTATTTTTGGCGAAGATAAAAATATGTTTAAAAAATTAGCATTTTAGAAAAAGTCAACATGTTCATGACTACAGTTTTACTAACGAAATGTCAAAGGTCAAAGGCAGCATACCCATGTCACGTTCTGGATCTAAATGTCTGTAAGTGTAGTTCTTTAATTTTAGAAAAAGCCTGAGTTGTGTTTTGGATGCTGTATTCGCCTAAAACTGCTTTGTCAGCATCGAATGTGGAAAAATATATAGGTCACAACTGGGTTTGTGTTTACCTTTATATTTACCTATCCTATAGTCTGTTGGACCGTTGGGGCACCATGCAAGATTTATCAACCTCCTTTCTTCACTCCTCTCTATCTTTTGTCTTAGTTAGAACCTCTTTCAGTGGTAGGCCCGTCCATTCTTTTATGTTGTCTTCCCATCACTTTCTCTGTCTGCCTCTTCTTCTTTCTGGTACTGTTCCCTGAAGGAAGGTCTTCGTAAGCCCCGAATACCTTGTAACATGGCCATAGAATTTTAGATGGCTTTTTTTTTTTACGATAGTTAGCAGGTCATCGTGGGTTCCGATCGCTGCAGTAACCCTGTATTCATAAGGAACAATTGAACTGATCCTTTTTTTTCTCTTCGAAGTCCAAGACATTGCCATTTGTTTATTGACCAACCAATAACAATGCTTAATCTCGACTGTTAGCCTTAAAATTGACAATGAAAGCTCCAAGGTAGGCTTAACCAAGACTAATCGTTGAAACGTTACAGGTCTGCAGTTAGGCCTACTATAAGAATTGGTCTCGGTTTAACAGACACCTGTCCGCCCAGAGGTCACAAATAAGGACATAGCCTGATAAAAGAGGGGGATATTCCTATTTTTTTCACAATATAGGTCACTTTGAGAGAGTCCGTTTTGGCTCTTATGTCTGGATGGCTGCCAGGTTGTAAGTTATGCGCTTTGATGTGTAGGCCCCATGAAATAATAATTTTATTCTGCACTTTGAGAACCGCGGTATCCTTGAAATTTATGCTGAAATAGAGGAAGGCTAATGTGTGGAGGTCAGTGCGACATATCCTAGTCAAACAAAAACAGTTGTTTTAAGAACCTCTTCAGGTTTGGTGACGAATTCTTATACAGAACAATTCGAAAATCGGAATATATCACAAGTTATAGTCAGTCAAGGTATAGTAAGTCATACTAAGTTAAAGTCAAGGTATAGTCAGTCATACTAGGTTATAGTCAAGGTATAGTCAGTCATACCGTACTTTAAGAACCTTATACTGTATATACTTTATGAATTTCAAATTTCAAGAAGTTAATTTTAATGCTACCTAACTACAGAAGTTAGATGCGTTGATGCTATGTTGATATTAGGGACTTTTCAGTGTTAATCACACTAATATGTCTTTAATTCATTTTGTATTCAATATTCAGTTAACATTTTTCAAGTAATTGATGTAAAAAAAAAGTTCCCCCTTTCAGACCTTGAGGTCTATAGAGTAGAAGATGTAAAGGTCATCTGATTCTGTGACCTACGGTTAGCGAGGGTGTCATGTGGCTAGGACAACCAACCGCCTTTACTTTTCCCCAACTAATGTCAGGTACGCATTAGAGCTGGGTGGGCTCAGAGGCATCCAAAGATCCTGAAATTAAAAGTCCAAGTCTTCACCAGGATTTGAACCCGAAATCGCAGGTTCGGAAGCTAAGCGTTTTACCTCAGCCACGCACCTCCCAATTAATATAAAATATAAAAAATAAATTTAAAAAAAGAAGATAAAGCAATATGAAGAAATACATTGTCTATGTAATGGAACCTTGAGAAAAACGTAACAAAATAATAATTTAAGAAAAAGAAGATTGGGTGACATTTAATAATAAGTAGACAAAAACTAAATTTAAAAAAAAAAAAATACTTCATTACTTTGTGCTGTATGCGATGGGGCTAAGAAATTTGATTCTGCTTTGTTGAAAATGGCAAAGGTCGGTGCTATTGCTTGTTTTATTTCATAATGTCAATGTGGATGCTTGTATTATTTGTTAATTTTCAGGCCAATGTTATTGTTTCTGACTTTGCTAAATATAACCCTCGTAAATTTGTGTTAGTAAACCTAATATAATGTCAAAAAATTGTCGTTTAATAATTGAGTCAAAAAAGTTTGTGCTGCAGGATGTACTACGGCATTAAAGATTAAAAGGTAAATGAATTTCTAAAAAGATTCTAGATCAACTTTTGTTTTATTTGTCATATAATTTCACATGGTAGATACGATCATTTGCGTGTAAATGCAATGGACGATTGTTTTGTTTTCTTCAGTGGGGCAAAATAAGCAGGTCAATACCAGGTCTTCATAATCCTTACGATACTAGTCATACTAGCCAATCAATTACTTTTGTCTAATATTTGGTAAAGTCTGTACTGGAAGACATTAGTTTCAATGCTTGGAAAGTATCTATAGGAAAATATTCGTCGTATATCTGATAAAGTCTGTGCTGGATGACATTTGTCTTCTATCTGTGAAAGTCCTCGTCTGATATCTTGACCTGTTCTGCTGAACAACAATTAAAGTCAGCTAGTCTCATGAATGAATAACACTGTTTCTTGCATTCACGTTGATTTATTGATCTGTAACCCCGCTACCTATACATACGACCACAGCATTTAGACGTAAGTGCTAAATATAGATACAGACCTAAATTATAAGTATCAAACTGCAATTTACGAAGACGTTAAGTGATCCATACGCCCTCCCTTCGGTACGACACTGGTGGCCTGCATTGTGACGATTTTTTCATGTGTCATGAACAAATAATTTATGAGACGATCAGTATCGTTGCTCTTAAATAGTATTCCAGGCTATGGATAGAAAGGGAAGACCTACCTTCATTAAAACTGAAGTGGACTAACAAATGGGAGGACTTTTTTTATTTGTGTACTCTTTAAAACGCAAAGTATTTTTTCTCTAGCGGAATGCGTCAGATGTTTTAAAATCGTCTAGTTTATATAGATGAATATAACGCTAAGTGGAACCAGCTATTATTCAAGCTTCAAGAAAAGTAATGTTTATAATAATAATGCTTATAAGCCTAATAATAATAATATAAATTGAGAGGATAATGACAACTGACCGCATAGATGACTTCAAGGCCCTTCCGATCACTAAAAAAATTCTTGCTGTCTGTCACTGTGCTGTACTACTGCAGGCCTGCCACATCACCAGAAAATTGTTCAGTGGGGACTGTTAAAAGGACTAAATAAATTTTGTTTCTTTCTAAATTAAAGAAGCTCGCTGCTGGCAGTGCCAGAGAAGGAACAGAAGCTCGTTTTTCATATAAGAATAATATTGATTTCTCAGTGCACGTTGTTAAGGGTACCACAATGTCTTTTGTTTCCTTGAGATAATCAGTAGTCGTATCTCGACTTAAGGGGATGTATATAAATATTGCTACAAATGGACAGTGATAGGTAGAGGTCAACTTGTGACCCCGGCGAGTTGACGCGATACAGCAGCGATTCTATTTCTGGACTCTATGCCTATAGACAAAGACTGGATGTGACGTGTTCTCCCGTGTTGTTAGGGGAAAGGACTAGTGTGTGTTTGTGATATTCGAGGAGTATTTAGGGACTCGATTAAAAACTATAGAGTTAATGTGAAAAGTGTTGAGTAAAGTGATTGTAACTGTGATCTACTGTGCGAGACAGTAGAAGAGATATTTGTTTATTTGATTCAAGTTAACTAGGAAAGAGTTAACGAAAACGGACTAGAGTCTTTAAAGTGTATATAACTAATTACAGTGAACTTCAGCCATTACAGTCGATACAGTCTATGTAAGACGTGTAAGGCTCTAATTTGTGTAATTGAATACAAGTTGAGAAAACATTACTGCAACGAAGTATAACGAACTATTAACAATCAGATATTGTGCCGTCTTCTACTTTACATGTTGTGACGAATTATTAGTGTTAATAGTGAGTAAAGTTATATGAAGCTGAAAGTTGAGTTATCAAGTTCTTTGCAGTGTTTTTATTTGTGTGTCTACTAGTACATTTTAGCCAGAAGATTCAGAAATACGTAACAATATATACATATATCTATCTATATATATAATCCTCTAAGTAAGAGGTCAAACGAGCAACAAGTAATTGGGAAGATCCCATGGCGCAGCACGCGGTGTGAATGGAAATTGGTGCATCCCAATCCGCACTATTTTGTGAATGAATGAAAGTGGTGTTTATATAATTCTCTTCTTCTCAATTTTTGTCATAATATTAAAAGTATTTCCAGATTATTGTGTCGTAAGACTATTGATACTAGAACAACAATACACAGATAGAGTCTACTCTCAGGTTTGACTTTTAAAAGTACTTTAATTAATATCGCAAAATTACGCACATTCGTTCATTAGACATGATTACGAAAGGTATCTAATCTCTCTATTCCTAGATCTTGGTCTAGATCTAAAACTCGAATTCAACTCTATACGATTATAGAACTTCTCTTCGCAGAGATAGTTTTATGCTTTAGCACATGAACATACTAATTATAGTCCATTTAATCAAATTAACATTCAAATTTGTTTTTCTAAAGCCATGTTACATGAGTGCAGCTATATTCTTAATATCGCGTAAATTAAGGTCAATTAGCCATTTTGTTTAGCTCCATTCATAGTATTTTTCACTCATGAATTCACGTTTACTTATAACAAGCAAATGGGAAGATCCCATGGCGCAGCATGGTGTGAATGGGAAATAATATATCCAAATCCGCACTATTTTCATTCACAAAATAGCATAGCGTATTTTTTTTTTACTTTAAAAAGATTTTAATAATGTTCGGAAATTTCCGGGACTTTTTCAACCGGCGGCATAGTATTTTATAACATTTCAGGAGATTTCCAGGGGGCTCCTGGTAAATCAAGAGGTCGCGGGAAATCTCTTATGTTTTATAAAATGGTTCAATTTTATAATTTATACACCTAAAAATTAGCACGGGTCCAAAGAAAGTTCGGGACCCACTGTGGTCGCATATGTTGTAGTATTTTTTATTCATGATTTCACTTATAACAACTAAATGGGAAGATCCCATGGCGCAGCATGGTGTGAATGGAAATGGTGTATCCAAATCCGCACTATTTTCATTCACAAAATAGCATAGACATAAATAAATATAGACTGGAAAAAGGAATTAACTTCATGTAACTTGATTTAATAATTTATACACCTAAAAAATTAGCACGGGTCCAATGAAAGTGCGGGACCCACTGCGGTCGCATATGTTGCAGTGCCTAAGGCCTGCCCTGGAAAATAGCGGCGTATGCTATGCCGCCGGTCGACTAGTATATATATATAATATATATATAATAAATATATATATATATATATATATGTATCCATGACTTCCTGTCTTATACATGACGTTTACATGACGTTAACATGACGTGTACAAGCGAGACCATTCCTTATAATAGAAGGCCTCTGACCTGCAACGTCACAACCTGTGGGCAGTTTAGACCAATAACTCGTTGCCACGTCGTGCAGACTGTAGGAAGTTTTGCCTCTAAGCTGTTTTTCTTTTCTTTTTTTTTTGTCGGAGGGAACATATGTTACTCTTCACAAAAAAATTTCGTCGTAAAATAGACGATCCTAACTGAAGCCATTGTTTTATGAATGGTGCATCCATTCTGATTCAATTGTAATACAATTCCTGATTGGTTTAGGTTCCCTGATGTGTGACGTCGAGAGATTGGTTAAGGCCAGCCATGAAGCAAAACTCAGAGCGTACTGCCCTTACAGTAAGTTTCAAGTGGGTGCCGCGGTGTTGACAGAAGATGGTAAAATATTTACAGGTAATATCAAACATAACTTTATTTCACATTAACACTTTATAGATTTATTTTATGTATATTTGTCTTAAAGATATCTCTTTATGTACCTACACGGAACTAGTTTCTCACTTTTGTTAAGTCTTCATCGGGTCCTGCTGTAACGCTGTAACTATTAAAAGCTCCTCCTTCTTGAATTTATCCCTCCTTTTTTTCAAAAAAGAAAATACAGACCCAAGCATACTACTAAAGTCCACTTAAGGGAACTGCAGGAGAGCTACGGAGATCGTGGCACCATCTACACTGACGTATCCAAAATGGATAGATAGGTCGCGTGTGCCTGCTCCTTTCGGAACAAAACTATTTCCTGTAGACTCCCCGATGGCTGCTCCATCTTTACATGCAATATTGCTTGCACTTATGGCCGTCATATCATCGGAAAGGAGAAATACAAAATCTACATTGCAAACTTTGGGGCGGATGAAGACTGACATTCCATTGGTACGTAAGAGCCTAAAGCTGTTGGTAAAAATAACAGCCGACCATAGGGATGTCACCTTCATCTGGGTCCCCTCCCATGTGGGCATTAAGGGAAACGAAGCCGCAGACAGAAGCCAAGAGAGCCCTAAATCAAGCGGAGTCAGGAACTGAAATTCTCTGCCCGAACCTGAGACAAAATATTGCCACCAATCGAGAGAGACAGGATCAGTGGGACTCACTACAAACTGTGGCGGATGTCAGGTGGCGGCCCACATCTAAGGGTCTGACAAGGCGTGGTAGCTAGACTTAGGATTGGCCACACCTACGTGATGAAGAGAGAGGAGCCCCCACTTTGTGAGTACTGTGACTCTCGCCTCACCGTGGAACATATCCTCACTGATTGCCATAGATACCAGGATGTGACGAAGAAATACTGTTCGACAATGTTGACCTTGGGAAGGTACTGGGCTTTGTCGGGGAGGTAAGGTTGTCTTCGAAGATCTGACTCATAAAATTATGAACATATAATATTTACATAAGATTATAACAAAATGTTTAAATTTTTACTACCTTTACTATTTTAACTGTGAATAGACCTTGCTTTTAATGATTTAACTGTAGAGAATTTAGCCCTTGTTATGTAAAGGGAGAGTGATCCTTGAATGATTACGGGCACGACATGGCCTAAATTGTGCCGATGTGCCAAAACTCAAAACTCAAACTCTTGATCGAAGATGAGTACATTTCTCATTTCCTATAGACTCGAAGATGACTGTAAAGTCCAATCCTCTATTTAAAAAGCAAGGCCGCATACGTGGTATGGATGGGTTAGGTCAGTTGCAGCTAGGCCTGCTTCTTCTCTCAGCTTTTTGTTAGTTCGGTGCCCTTTAGCCCTGGCCACTCTTATTGCTTCATATCTCAAGTCTGCGAGACTCACAGCTTCAGGCCATGAGGAGAAATCGAGAGCTAGTGCTTCCCAGCCGTGAATGTCAATATCACACTACTTGAATGAGCTCTTAAGGGTGTGTTTTTTTTATAACGCTTGTATTGACTCCCCTGGGGGCGCTTTTCTACACACAGCCCTCCCGTACAGAATTCGTTTGGGAAGACGAATTGTCTGGAATGCGGACTACATGTCCTGCCCATCCAAATCTGGATCTTTTTTATTGTGGGATTAATACTGTTCATGTTTGACAACTGTATGTTTTCAGACTTATGTTAAATCTTACTCGGATACTGCTGTAACTTTGAAAAAACAAAATGATGATGTCGTATTGACATACTTTTTAGTATCTGTTCCCTATCGTCACATAAACTTACAAACATCCGGCCATTCGCTCATTCCTTTCGACTGACCATCACACTGTCTTGTTCATAATTTTACTAGCTGGATATGACTCGAGGCCCGCAGGTTGCGTCCTACTGATCTAGTGGATTGGATTTAGATCATTTTCAAACATGGCGAATGTTCCATTCACATTTTCTATTTCTACCACGAAACTAGAAGCACTGTATGAAATTAGGTTAACCCGTTCAGACGAAATATTTCAAAGAATATCAAATAGAGCAGTGAGATTTACAATACACGAATATTCCAGTTTGATTAGTGTATTACAATTAGTAAAGACATTAAACTTTGAGACACTTTAGGACAGAAGAATACAAAGTTAAGTAGCTATAATACAGAAAACACTAACCAATAACTTTGAAATAGAAACACAAAACCTAATGAAATACTTTAAAAAACAAGAAACAAAGATAGAAGCTCATTTCTTCTATTAAGTACGTAATGTAACGTAAAGATAATTATTGTGTAGAGTTAAAACTTGATCTGTGAATGGTAACTGGTCGAGATACGCTTGCATACGTTTCCAGACAGACAAATTGAGTTGTAAATAGATGTCTACGGGATGAAACTGTTATAGACATTTGTGTACTTGTATTGTGTCTATTTCTTTTCTATTTGTTGAAATAAATGTGAATATTTAGAATCGTGTGTATAGCATAATATGTATAAAAACAAAACTATATTCATAATTAAAAGTTTTTATTAAAGTATTTCTGCACTATCAGATATCTTTTGGTCATTCTTTTGCCTAAACTGTCTACTTAAAAAAAAAAATAGCTACAAAGATTAACTCTGAGTAGTACTATATGATTTTAACATTTACATCAAGTGATCAATATCAGTATATGACATCCACTAAACAAGGGTATCCCTTGATCTAATTGAGAGGCGATAGGAGGCCCACTATGGGAAACAAATTATAACCAATCTTATATTTTGTTGAAAAAATATTGTGCAGGTTTTCTTCTGATGTACATTTGCAGGGATCTGTTTGGTTAGGTAACCTTTTGTTTGTTAACGCTATTTCTTCACCTGTACGAAGTGTGTATCACTTGTTGGACTGTCCTGAACCAATATACTAGCAGACTTTTGATACTTCACCGCGGTTTAGCTCACCCTCATTACACCTTCCATCCCCGCCCCAACCCTCACAGCTCCACTAACTCTTTCTCTCCGAATCGACGATACCAACGTTGATTCCACCAGAATGTATTAAATAATTACGGTGAGAAAGAGTTAATTATCTATAAAATAACCCATTCGAGGCCATATAAATCTAATTTATGACTCTACAATATGTGAGTTTAGCTTGATCCAATGGTGGACACTAGCGGATCCAGAACTTTGGAGTGGGGGGGGGGCGATTTTTTTCCAAACCCTAACCCTAACGCCCAGTAAACCCTAACCCTATGCATAAACGTGCGTACAGCATAATTATATATAGGCCTATATATATAGATATAGATATATATATATATATAGATATAGGAGAATAAAAAAGCAGTGTTTTTTAACCTTCGTAGAAAAAAAAAACAGTCATAAGGCAAGCTGTGGGTCTGAGATGGAGGGCTGGAAATGTCGCCAGTGGGATTCGGGGCAAAGCCCCGACGCTAGAAACGTTTTCTTTCATTTTTAACTGTAGAAACGCATTCTCCTGACAGCTACAGCTGATTACTCATTAGTTGGGTTTAGCGAAGCCCCGACGAAAAAAGCGTTTTCTTGCATATTTCACTGCAGTAACCTATTCTCCTGAAATCTACAACTCCTTATTTATCAATGGGGTTTGGGGCGAAGCCCAGACGCCAAAAGCGTTTTCTTGCATTCGTCACTGCAGAAACGCATTATCCTGACATCTACCGCTCATTATTTATCAGTAGATTTCGGGGCGAAGCCCCGACGCCAAAAGCGTTTTCTTGCGTACTTCGATGCAGTAACTCATTCTTCTGACATCTACAGGTCATTTTTTACCAATGAGGTTCGGGGCGAAGCCTTGACGCCAAAAAACGTTTTCTTGCATTCTCCACCGAAGAAACGCATTCTCCTGACCTAAAGCTCACCATTCATTCTATTTAAAAAGGACCTTTTGAATAATGTTGAAAAATATTCTAATAGCCTAATATGCATCCATAAAAATATCCATCGCCCCCTCCCCACCTCACCATATCGGCCAACATACTAGAGGGGAGGGCGAAATAATCTAAGAATAGGTAGAAATATAAATAATTAGTATATATTATTAACACAAGTAATAAGTTCGTACACCAAATGTGTGAATTGTAAACTAAAATTCGTCCGCCCCCCCCCCCCCCTAAATTGGACCGCACCCTCCACTCAAAAGCTTATGGGGTGGGGAGGAATTGATGCCATCGCCCCCTCCCGACCCCACCATATTGCCCAACATACTATAGGGGGGGGGGGCGAAATATAAATAATTAGTATATAGGCCTATTATTAACACAAGTAATAAGTTCGTATACCGACTGTGTGAATTCTAAACTAAAATTGTCCGCCCCCCACCCGAAATTGGACCGCCCCTCCACTCAAAAGCTTAAAATAATTCATATATATTATTAACATAAGTAATAAATTCATATACAATTGTGTGAATTCTATACTAAAATTCGTCCGCCCCTACCGCCCCCCCCCTGGATCCGCCAGAGATGGTGGATATGGGAGAAATTAATATGTACAAACTTTTGACCAGACAGACAAAGAGAGTTGATATAAGCTTTGTAATCAATCAAGTGATTAAATTTATAATAAGTCTGAAGCGACAATCTATAAAGGGGACTAATTCATCTTATACAACCACTTCTGTCATGTACTATTTCATTCCCTTGGAAAGAGGACTAATTAGTTTATAACAATACTTCAGTCAGTACTATTTTTTACTTGTTTGAGATACTAAAAAAAAGTAATTTATTACCAATAGTTAATAATTAACTAATAGTTTATTTTATAATTGATTCTACTGTTCTCGCGTAAAAGAAATAATTATGCAAACATTCAGCTTGATCCGAGATTGGGTGTCTGAGAAATAACGTGTACAAACTTTTGACCAGACAGACAGACAGACAGAGTGAGTTGGTAAAAGCCTTGTAAAAATGGCTGATTTCTATCCAATGTATGTGTTCTTTTATTTCTTGTTTCCCAGGATGCAATGTTGAGAATGCTTCCTATTCTCTGACGATCTGCGCAGAAAGGTCAGCTCTGGTCAAAGCTATATCAGAAGGTTACACACGGTTCAAGGCCATCGCTATCGCCTCGTAAGTCGATTTTAATAGGATGAAAACAAGAATCTCAAACACGCACAAAGCGAGTCATGCACATGCATTGAAATTAAAACGTGAGCCGCAGGCTCAGGGGCGGCCCTAGCAGTGCGCGGGGCCCTGGGCGAGCGTCATGTGCGGGGCCCCTAGCCGTAAAGGTAGACTATATATATATATCTATATTTATATATCGTACCACATCTCGCTAACGGGCTAATCCTTCTCTAATGCTGCAACAATAACAATACAGTATGTTCGCCTAAGATGTGGGCCTTATTTTTGTAACAAAACATAGAACATTACGTAGGGTACTGCTGGTTAATTTAAAAAAAACACTCGTCACTACTAATAGTATGTCGCCTCTCCCACTCTGCTAATTGAAGCCAATAGGATGTTCTTTAAGAATAAAGTGTTCTATAGGAGTTACAGTGGTCCATTTACTTTCGAAGACCCGACTTTTTCGGAAAGGCTGTATGACGTTTTTTTTTTAAATAATTTATAAAAACAAGGTTACAAGGACAGTTTGTGTGGAAACACAAACTCAAAATCTGCCCCTGAAGTGGTCAACCCAGACAGGTAAAAAAGGAGGTTTCAATATTTTCAGAAAGAACATCAGAATGAAATTCTATCAATGACAAATAAATGACAGAGTAGAATGGAGAAAGAAGGTTGACAGATCTTGTGTAGTGCCCCAGTGAAGTTTATTAATTACTTTACAACATTATGACACGTGATATGAAAAACTACTTTTTAATTGTTGTTTTAAATTATGTCCAACTTATATGCATAGGCTTACTAAATAGATTTTTCTGTGTAAATAGACAACCAAAACATAGAGCAAGTACAAGAATATAAATATCTAGGCACAACTATCAACAACAAACTGAAATGGAGTGAACACTGTCAAAATCTATACACGAAAATTAACCAGCGACTCTTCTATCTCAGAAAGCTAAGAAAATTTAACATAGACAAAACGATAATCAAACTATTCTACACAGCAACCGTCAGCAGTCTTATTAACTTTGCCATCACCTGCTGGTACGGTAATACTCCACTGGCACAAAGACTCAGAATAAATAGACTAATTAAAAAAGCATCGTATATTACTCAAGCACAGCTACCATCTCTTGAAGAGCTTTTCCAAGAAAGATGCATTTCCAAATCACTCACGATTCTTAAAGACAACCTTCACCCATTAAACCACTGTTACATAAGATCTGAACGAAGTGGTCGTCTCCTTTCCATCAAGACTAAAACTGAAAGATTTAAAAACTCCTTTGTCCCACTTTCGATCAGAGTGTTTCGAGATCAGCTGTCATCAAGAAGTACATAGAAGTCAAATTCATAAAGCGCTGGTTGTGAATGTGCATGTGTGTTTGTTGTATGTGAATGTTGTTCGAATATTTCATTAACATTGTTTTTGTATAGTAGTTACGCTGACGTTGTCAAGTTGTAATCAAACTGAATTTCCATTAGATTGGATCAATAAAATTATCTTATCTTATCTTATCTTATCTTAAATGTAGTAGTTAGTATAACAAAACTTACTTAACTTAGCAATACTAATGTAAAAAAAAAATGAAAAAAAAAAAAACGTTTTCATATAAACCTGTTTAAAAAGGGTAATCTATTATCTCTTTCATTATAGAGCTTTCGGTGTTTGTTAACGTTAATAATGAATAGTTGTAAAAGTGATGTATTTTTCTGAAAGAAACTGCTTGCATAAGTGATTTAAAAATTAGATTTTTCGGTTTTAGAAAAAAAAAGTAGCCGTTGCATCAGAACTTTGAATGGTCTTAAATATTATGATGTCGGATTTTCACTAACTTTTCTAGTTTACGAGATCTAAACGCAACGGATGGACGGACAGACATTCCACACAAAACTAATAGCGTCTTTTCCCCTTTCTGGGACCGCTAAAAATACTTCCGCGTTTTTTTTTTTTTGTTTTTTTGTTTTGTTTTTTCAACACGTTCACACAGTAGCCGATTGGAAAAAGAAAACGTAATAATATGTCATGCTGGAAGCTGATTTGCCGAAATAACTGTATAAGCATACCAACTGGTGATACTGTTTATATCCGAAAAATATTATACGTTTATGAAATTAAACAGCTTACTGCGAAAAGCTGACCTTTGCGTGCGGTCTTAGAACGTATCACCAGCGACAGTCGAGAATACACCGTACAATTGTTTAGTTATTTTCAGTGCTTTTTTATTTAAAAAAAAATAAATTGATTGCCTAATTTTTTAACTGTTAATAAATTAATAAACGCTAAAATTCAAGAAAATTAATATTTTTTCCCCACATTGAAAAAAGTGAAGTACGCCGTACGACGTGACGGTAAAAAAAAGCACTGATTATTTTCATTAAATAATCAATTGGTCAAAAGTTCCATTATTGTTACTACAAATGTATTTTTCATATACACTTTTTCATAATGCAAATAGTAGTTCAAACTTTATTACTACGCATTTTCCAAATAAAATCCGATTAGACGTCGAAACGATTAGGAATGGTTGATTCTACTTATGTGTTTTTATTGTGAACGTTAAACGATGATAGCCTCTAAGACTCGTCTGTCTTTACCGAAACAAAACGGTATTTCGAAATAAATAATGTAATCTTAAATAGCAATTGGTATATTTGGTATACTGGGAAAATATTGAGTAACAAGTCCTTGTTTACGACCACTCATTTAGTTTTCGAAGTTGGTGACAATAAAATCTCCCAGCGCGGGGCCCCCCTTAGGCGCGGGGCCTGGGGCGGTTGCCCCAGTTGCCACCCCCTAAGACCGCTACTGCGCAGGCTCTGGGGGTATAACTTGGTAGAGCGGTGTTTATGCGCATTGGGTCTCGAGATCAAATCCCGGGATTGGTATTTTTAGACCTTTTAGACATTCTTGTTTGGAAAATGTTTTACAAGTTTCGGATGTTCCTTCAGATTTGAAGATAATTTACTTCCTACTCCGAACCTTCGTGGGGGCGTGGGGGGGGGGGGCGAGGTGGTTGAGTGGTTAAGCGCTTGGCTTCCCAGCCATGGGACCAGGGTTCGAATCTCGGGATTTGCGGCATCCCTGAGTCCACCCAACTCAAATGGTTACCTTAGTTAAGTTGGGGCAAGTAAGGGCGGTTGGTCGTTGTGCTGGCCACATGACACCCTGCTCGTTAACCGTTAGCAAAACATTATCTGCCCTATAGATCGTTTACAGTTATTGTCTTCTGGTCTATTCGTGTGGTTGATGGCGTTTGGTTATTGATGTACGATTTATTCGCGTGTGGTGACTGGTGTGGAATCTATTCATGTGTGGTTATAAGTGTGTGGTTAAATTGTGTTGCCGGCCATGTGTTTTTTTTACCGTGTGGCTAGTCATGTGTACATCATTGATGTTAAGCCATCGTAATACCATTGTCATCATCGATCTATCATCATCATCGTCTGTTTCAGTAACATGCCCGACACATACATCAGCCCATGTGGTGCCTGTCGACAATTTCTCTTAGAGGTAAGTAACCCTTGTACTACGACCATTAAGATAAGATAATTTTTATTTTAATGGAAATTCAGTTTGATTACAATTGACAACCTCAGCGTAACTACTATACAAAAAACAATATTAATGAAAAATTGAAACAACATTCACATACGAACACACATACACATTCAAAACCAGCGCTTTAAGAATTTGACTTCTATGTACTTCTCGATGAAGACAGCTGACCTCGAAACACTCTGACCGAAAGTGGGATATAGGAGTTTTTAAATCTTTGAGTTTTAGTCCATATCTTCTTATCTTATCTTATCTTATATAATACAGACGTTACTAATGGAAAGAAGACGACCACTTCGTGCGAATCTTATGTAACAGTGGTTTAATGGGTGCAGGTTGTCTTTAAGAATCGTGATTTGGAAAGGCATCTTTCTTGGAGAAGCTCTTCAAGAGATGGTAGCTGTACTTCAGTGATATACAATGCATTTTTAATTAGTCTATTTATTCTAAGTCTTTGTGCCTAAGTCTAACAAGAATAGAAAGTATTCATTAAATACATTTTATATAAAACGTCTCAACGTCTATCTTTTAGCCTAATGGCTAACTTGCGTTTTCATTCACTGATCAATCACTTCGCATCGTATTTTCAAAAAATGCCTGCAAATTTTCCTTCAGAAAGAGGTCAAAGGGAAGTAATACTACATTCTAAAACTAGCAAAAAGTTGTTTTGGTTACCGACCTTGGCCCAGTATATTTTTTTTTTTTTTGTTTCTACTATTTTCTTAATTTGGGATTTGACACATTGCTTGCAGTTTCCTTAAAGTCTAAACTAGTGTTTCCCATACTGGGTTCCGCGAGGCCTGAATAGGGGTTCCCACAATCTTAATCCGTTAAGGAAAAAGTTTGAGAAACACTGACCTAAACGATATTAGGGGTTCGGGAAGGAGATGTAATTGGGGCAGAAATTTAGACCTAGTCTTTCTATGTTTATTGATTGATTAACATAAGGCAGGGGTGTGCAGCTAGTTAACACATTCACTGTATATGGATGTATGCAAGCGCGACATGAAGCTCCTTAAAGTCGACACTAACAGCTTTGAAAAAGTGGCACTGGATAGATCCACTTGGAGAGAGGCGTCTTGGATTGCAGATGCCATTCTCACAACAGCATCATAAAGAAGGGTGAAAGTGCTACGGATTACAGATGCCCACCAACCTTTGACCGCAGCTGTGTATCAAGGATTGGTCTCTTATCCTGTTACCTATCCCTTAGTCTGGTGGACCGTTGGGGCACCAAGCAAGACTTGTGGATCATCTTTCTCCATTCCTCTCTATCCTTTGCCCTGATTAAAACCTCGTTCAATGGTAGGCCTGTTCATTCTTTGATGTTGTCTTCCCACCGCTTTCTCTGTCTGCCTCTTTTCCTTTTTCCTGGTAGTGTTCCCTGGAGGAAGGTCTTTGCGAGTCCCGAAGATCTTGTTACATGGCCATACATTTTGAGCTTTCGTTTCTTCACAGTCACTTGATGGTCTCTTTGGTCACACAAAAAGTTGCATAGGGCTATATATACTCCCGAAGACGTAAAATGTCACAGATTGGGTAGATGACAATTGGAATATTACCGACGTAAAGGACGTAAAAGGCATGTTTAAAAAAACAACGACAGATTAATCTAGTTTAAGTTCCTTCAACGTCCGTTATGTATAGAGCTAAGAATATCATTTGGGCTGTAATCCGAAATGGGAGCCACTGCCTCTAAATTAGAATTTAACCATTCGTCGGTGTGTCAGAAATAGAAAAACAAAATATCACAGTTGCGATTCTCCTTTGATTAACTCATTTAATGAATTCAATATCAGGTGGCCGAGCCTTGCTCGGTTTAATAATTTCATAAGAAAGGTTATATACCCGAAGTCATTTTGGGATTTTTTTTTATAATTACGAAAATGAACGATCGGATAAAGACTACTAATCTGAAGAGTTTCTTAAGTGTTTGTTCTAAATGTAAATTGGTACATACAGACATTTAATTTTGGAATTAGTATATTCAATTATGGCTTTAGTACGAAACATCGAGTGACGCAAATTTCTACGTTATTGGGTAAAACTGCAAAGACTTTCTTCCAAGCCAATAACAGTAGACCTACGTTACAATTACGCTGTCTAGACGGTAGGAGGACTTAAGAGACTTGATGTTTAATCGCCATGTACAATTACATATAGAACAAACAGAACACTAAAGAAACTCTTTAGATTATTTTACGGGATATGTGCCCTGCTCAGCCAGACTGTCAGACTATAAGAAGTTCATACCGGCTTTTGCCATCCATCTATCCCAGTGGTGTTACTGGTGCTACAGCCCATGGAAGGATATGGCCTGTTTTACACATCCCTCCATTCAGATATCTTCTAGGCCTTTCGTCACCACGCCCTAACCCCAAGTTTTTTTTTACTGAGGTTATAGTTAAATCAAAAGTGGCTGCAGCGTACGCAAACTCGTTGACCGCTAGCTAGATATCTTGTTCAGTGTGAGAAAGTATAAGGCATAGAGCAACTGTGTAATCACCATTTCCTTTGTTTTGGTACGGGACATTAGACACTGAAGCATGAACACATGGTCATAATTTTACCAGCAAAATAATAGTTATAATAAGGCTTGACATCAAATCCAAAGATTAATGAGGAATCTACACCGCTCTACGCAATTAAAGGGTAAACAATATTAAGCACTTAAAACGCAATAACTAATCATACATCGGTACATTTAATTTCATGACTTTCCTTCCATAGTTCTATAATAAATCAATCTTCAATAAGATGGTGCGCAAATGTTTAATTAGGTCCATTGATATTTTAAAACTCGTTCTTTTTTGCATTGTAGTAAGGTAAGCCTAGTGACGTAAGCAGCGTTTTTCCCGTTTACGTCATGAAAAACTTTCATTCATAAATTGGAAAACTTTCATTCATAAATTCTCCATGTCATTCATAAAACATTCAAACCAAAATAAATTTTTCGATAATGAGACATTTTTAAACCGATATAACGGTCAAACTCGAGTTTTCCCGATGTGGCCAATGAGTTGAGAATTTTTTTCTCACTAACATTTAGATACGTTGAAATTTTAAAGAAAATCGTTAGAGCCGTTTTCGAAATAGAAGAAATATATATACAAGAATTGCTCGCTTAAGAGTATAGGAT
>JADKLZ010001913.1:3101535-3119823 GCA_021533235.1 Biomphalaria straminea
AACCGCCATGTTGCTCGCCGTTATTCTTCCCTAATAGCAGGAGGTTTGCGGCGTTGAAGAGATCTAATAATAATCTAATAGGTTTTCTGTTGTAATTTCTAGAAGAAAACAAATAGATCTAGACGTCTACGTCTGAGCTATAGGATTTCAGCCAGATTTCAATCGCTTTTTTTCCTAGACTAGATCTAGATGTAACAGCATTGCCAATTCCACTCTAAATTTATAGAAGACAAATATTATTATAATTTTGTTCGATCTAAATCTTTGTTTTTTTTTAGAAGGCCTTTTATATAGATTCATTTAGACAAACATTATTTATTTAAACATAATAATTTTATTATTATTATGATAAAAGAACGAGTATTATTTCTCTGGCGCAGCCAGGGTCGAGTTTCGTTAAAGGGAAACAAAATTCAAAATTATTATTATTATTATTATTCTTGACGTGAAGTTAATATTTTATTGACATAACGTTATTATTCGTAATTTTAATGTTCAGTAGTATAATATAGTATACCAATTGTATTGTTTTAAAATAAAAAAAAAACAATTTAAACTATTGCTACTAGGAAGATGCCGCGGCCAAGAAAACGCCAGTTATTCAACTTCAACCAAGATTCAAGAGAAGGAAACGATGACGCTGATCCAGCTAAAGTCCCTCGCCTTTCTTTGATTTTAAATGAACTGGATTCAACTTTAATAAATTGCCTGTCTTCAGTCACTCACCAGCCTTCAACTTCGATAAATTGCCAGTCTTCAGTCACTCACCAGCCTTCAACTTCGATAAATTGCCAGTCTTCAGTCACTCACCAGCCTTCAACCTCGATAAATTGCCTGTCTCCAGTGACTCATCAGTCTTCAAATACGATAAATCCCAGAGCATCTTCAGCTAGAGCAAATGCAATCATTAGTAATATCTTTACGCTAGAAAATTCTGAGGAGCGTTTAAGGAAACTTGAGGATCTGCGACTTCGAGCTTCATATCGACTCGAAAAGGAAACCAACACACAATATTCTAAGCGGTCAACGAGTTTGCGTACGCTGCAGCCACTTTTGATTTAACTATAAACCTCAGTAAAAAACTTGGGGTTAGGGTGGGGTGACGAAAGGCCTAGAAGATATCTGAATGGAGGGATGTGTAAAAGAAGGCCATATCCTTCCATGGGCTGTAGCACCAGTAGCACCACTGGGATAGATGGATGGCAAAAGCCGGTATGAACTTCTTATAGTCTGACAGTCTGGCTGAGCAGGGCACATATCCCGTAAAATAATCTGAAGAGTTTCTTTAGTGTTCTGTTTGTTCTATATGTAATTGTACATAGCGATTAAATATCAAGTCTCTTAAGTCCTCCTACAGTCTAGACAGCGTAAAACTATCGTAGGCCTACTATTATTGGCTTGTAAGAAAGTCTTTGAAGTTTTCCCCAATAACGTAGAAATTTGCGTCACTCGATGTTTCGTACTAAAGCCATAATTGAATATACTAATTCCAAAATTAAATGTCTGAACGTACCAATTTACATATAGAACAAACAGAATACTAAAGAAATTTTTCGAATTAGTAGTCTTTATCCAATCGTTCATTTTCGTAATTATAAAAAAAAAAAATCCAAAAATGACTTCGGGTATATGAAATTATTTAACCGAGCAAGGCTCGGCCACCTGATATTAATAATAATAATAGCCTAATAATAATAATTATTCGGCCTGGACGACGTAGGGCATGAGATTCGCCAATGGGAAGAAAAAACACTCCATGTGAAATTTCCTGTTTTACTACATGGGGACAACATCGACAAGGCTGCTTCCTTAGCATGGCTCAAGGCAGGCCATCTCTATCCTGAAACAGAAGGCTTTGTTACAGCTATACAAGACAGAGTAAGTAGGACTAAAACTCAAAACTCGAGAAAAGTCGAAAATGTGGAAATGTGGGTTAGTTGATTAAACACATTATGGCAGGATGTCCTGCCCTATCGGAATCTGCCTACCTAGGTCGCCATAACCAAGTTGCAAAGCTAATACACCAGCACTTGGCTTTGACGCACAATTTGATCGGGAAGGAATCTTATTACAAATACTCACCACAAGAGGTTCTCGAGTCTACGGATCACCTGCTGTACTGGGATAGGCCTTTTTTGACCGACAAAACGGTAGATTTTAATCGCCATGATCTGCTGCTTATCAATAAAAAAGAAAAATCCGCTATCATGATTGACATTGCCGTACCACTGTAAGAAAAACTGAGCTTGAAAAACAGCGAAAGTATGTGAACCTAGGCTTGGACATTAAGCGTTTTTGCAAGTTATCTAAAATAACAATATACCCCATTGTCATATCAACCGAGGGGATAATAACAACTGACCTCACAGATACCTTCAAGGCTCTGGGCATTCCTAGGAACATTCTCGTTGCCTGTCAGAGGGCGGTACTGCTGCAGACCTGCCACATCACCAGAAAATTCCTCAGTGGAAACTGATAAAGGGAATACGATGAATTTTGTCTCCCTTTAACGAAACTAGACCCTGGCCCCGCCAGAGACAGAACACTCGTTCATTTCTAACATAATAATAATAATAATTACAATGTGTATGGTTTTGTAAGTTTGCAATAAGAATAGTATAAGATCAATAGATCTTTGCGACGTTGTACAAACCTGGCATTGGACGAGAATATTTTTAATCAACTATATTGCACAGCAAGAAGCCAAAAAAAATATATATATAAATATATATTCTACCCTTAAGGCTTAAGGCCACCCATTTGACACTCACCCAGGGCTCCGCGCACTGCAAAAGCCGCCCCTAACGCCACTGAAAAAAAAAAAAAGACATTGGTCATGGTGGTTCCTCTAATGAAGATTTCGGGACCTACTAGTGAAAGACCATGGAAAGCTGGTGGTTTGAAAAATTATTGTTGACCAAAGCGAAAACCAGAATAGGGACCTGGAATATTAGTACCCTACTTAGGTGAGGAGAACTTTAGCAAGTCGCAAAGGAGATTCATCATCATCATTCATCATCATCATTGGCCTCCTTCAGTCCTAGAACGACTATGGTTCATCTCGCACACTTCCTCGTGTGGCTGTGGAGCCCTATTTTGGAGAGACACTCCCGTCCACAAGTATCGCAGGTAAAGGTGGTCTTCGAAATAGTGGTAGAGAAGCTGGTCATTTTCCGCATTGTCCGCTTTTCTTCCAGAGCTGAGGCCCATGCTCTTTCGCTGCCCATAGCTTTCTTGGTCACTGTCTCTCTCCATCTGGTGCGGTCTAGAGCTATGTCTTCCCACTGGTCAGTATAGATGTTCACTGATTTGAGGTCACGTTTTATTACATCTATGTAACAGAGGTGGGGGCGACCAGTTTTTCTTGAGTCAGTCGCAAGTTGTCCGTAGAGGATGACTTTCGGTATGCGATTGTCCTCCATCCGGCGAACATGTCCAAGCCAAAGGAGATTAGAAGATAGAATATTTAAGTGTGTGACTAGCAGAGGCATGAATGCAGGGTAGAGGAATACCAGACTGTCATTAGCGGAGACCATCATCTACTCTGGTCATTGGGACCCTTAAAGTCACACCGTGTCTTATTCGTCACATTTTATGGAATAGAAACCAGGCGTCACAATAACTTGCAACAAATGACCACAGGAAAACATTGCAAACAGTAACTACGCATGAACCCACATTGGGAAGAGAAATACTGGGAAACCAAAGCGAATGTGGAGATCCAGTGAAAAAAGAAGGAAGTGGACCCGACTCAGCGGAATAACCCTGTGCCGAATTGGAAGTCAAAATGAGCACGTCAACTCAAATTTCCCAGGAGTCCAATATATGATATGTGTTGTCTTTTAATAATGATACAATTTATTTAAATTTATGTTGTTTTTTTTGTAATTGAATTAGATGACACGTGAAATTATATTTAGAAAAGAAAAAAAAATATTCATGAAATTATGGAGCTACTTCATAATGAAATTGTTACATATATATACTGCTCTTCATTGCCATTTATTAGTGTGATAGATAGTCTAGAAAAGCTTTTTCCTCACAGAAATTTTAATTCTTGAGATGGAGTAGTAATGGAGTAGATCATTTCTAAACAATTACAATTTGGCCGCCTTCACTTTTAAAAGGATTTTAGATTTTAAAAAAATCCAAAGAGGATCCCACAACCAATCATAAACTGATCCCAATACCAATCATGACCTGATCCCATAACCAATCATGACCTGATCCCAAATACCAATCATGACCTGATCACACTACCAATCATGACCTGATCAACTGCACATGTCCAACACTTACTATCACCAATAAACTACAACACCAGCTTTTAAAAATATGCCCCTGAAAATGTTACACGTCTTGGGCATAGACAATCAACCAGCTTCCTTCAGGCGTCACCAAGCAGCACATTTCAAGAGCTTTTATTCTGTACGATTCTCTCCAACCGTCTAACATAGAGGTGATTCAAAAAAATTTTACACACTTTAAACTGTCATAGACAATTCTTATCTTCTTATCTTATATAATAATAGGCTTGTCTTCGAGTCCGAAGATTAGTGAGGAATACAGTGTTTCCCGTGGCTGTGCAGTCCCAGCTGTGATCTACATATTTTGCCACACCCAGGGCAAGCAAAACCATTGTCCGCAGGTGGTCGGTTTAGATTTTCCTTTCGTCGTCTACGTTTGTCCTCGGCGGCAGATGTTCTTTTGGTCTCAAATGTGTATCCCGCGGCCTTTGTGAGTGACCTCCAGCTGTCCCGTTCCGACGCCGCATGCAGCCAGGTGCTCTCTTCTATATCAGCCAAGGAAAGTTGACGCCTAAGCTGGTCTTTGAAGAGTTTCCGTGGGGCGCCTCTGTTACGTCGACCACCTTTTAGCTCACCAAAAAAGACTGCCTTTGGCATACGTTCGTCTCCCATACGGGATACGTGCCCTGCCCAGCGTAGCTGTCGGACCATAAGAAGTCCCTCTATACTGTCCATACCGGCGTTCGCAATTATCTTATATAATTTACAAGTATTTCCCGTTCTACAATGCTAAATTTCTGGACATGGTAAGCTTAATGTCCAATTAGAAAACTAAATGTGATTGATGGGAGATAATAAAATAAATTGGTGATGCTAATAAATAAGAAAAACATTTTAAATTTATTTATTTTTTTTTAGAAAAGACAATACCTTCATAATACAATTTATAACAAAATAAACTATTTAACAAAATTAATTAATTTTCTTGAACTCAAACAGGTAGTGACTTTCTGATACTCTGTTTCTTGTACGAAACTATGCTGCCCATTAAGCCAGTGGGTATTGTATACTTGAGGAATTATTTATTGGTACTTTTATTATATAGTCGTCTGGAACTAGACTTAAAGTGATTTAAAATTCACAATGTCTAGTCTACATCTAGATCTAGTTTTATATCTAGAATCTAGATGTAATCTATGTTAGATTTACGTAAAAAATAATAGAACTTAATTCCGAATTTTACGCAAAACTCAATTTAAAACCTAATTCAAATCAGAACTTAAATAAAACATGAACTTTTTTTGTAACAATTAGAGTATGTATATTTTAAAGCGGGGACGCCGTGGTCGAATGGTAAAGCGTTTGGCTTCCAAACCTGAGGTCCTGGGTTCGAATCCCGGTGAAGACTGGGATTTTGCATTTCTGGATTTTTAGGACGTGCCTGAGTCCTCCCAACTCTAGTGGGTACCTGACTTTAGTTGGGGGAAGTAAAGGCGGTTGGTCGTTGTGCTGGCCACATAGCACCCTGCTCGTTAGACGTTGGCCAAAGAAACAGATGACCTTAACATCATCTGCCCCATAGATCGCAAGGTCTGAAAGGGACACTTTACTTTTACTTTTTTTAAAAGCATAAATACAGCATATAGACAGAATATAGACAGAATATAGACAGCATATAGACAGCATATAGACAACATATAGACAGCAAATAGAGAGCTCTTGAAATAATGTCTTTTAACAAAACGCAACACACTCCAATAAATTCACGTCTTTCTTACATTCGGCTCTCGCTAGCCTCCCCTGACCTCAACTGGTGTTCTTCTATTTATCACTTCAACTACGACATACTTCCTTGTAGTTACATAGAATCTAGTCAGGTAATGGAAACTTACGATTCTCTAAAGTTCAACCCACGGTTACATCAGACATACCGACACACACTCCCACACACTCCCACACTCTCCCTTACACTCCCAGACACTCACAGACACTCCGAGACACTCCCACACACTCCGAGACACTCCCACACACTCCCAGACACTCCCACGCACACCCCGGCCACTCCCAGAACTCGGATGCTTTGCGACTTTAGGAGGGAGAAAAAAAACGAGGGTAAAGAAAGAGACATGTGGCCCTGACTAGCGATTAGTGCAATGACCCGTGGACTTCATTGAAATGACTATACGATTGATTTATGATTTGAGTAGAGGGAATTCTGCTCCCCCCCCCCTCACATCTTGCTGTTCACTTTGTCTGGACTAATCCCTCCTTGTAAACAACCTGTCAGCGGATCCCCCGGACTATTAATTACTTATTCCCCTCTTCCAGTTAACATACAAAGATTTCTATAAATGAAATAAGAAAATTAAACTTAAATTTTTTTTAACCTTAGGCCGATAATATGCATTCTCTGTTTGGGACCCGTCAACTCAAGAAAACATTAAAAAACTGGAACAGACACAAAATAGAGCAATGAGATTCATAACAAAACGAATATTCACATTTGAATTGCGAAACACCTTTAGTAAAAATCACTAAATTTAGAAAGCCTTTAGGATAGAAGACTTAAAAGTAAAGTAGCAATTATTTTTATACACAAAACACTGAACCATAATCATCAAATACAAAAACAAAATTTAATAAAATACTCAGAAATACACAAAGATAACGTCAAATATCCTATCCTATATGCTAGGAGAAATTACTACAAATGCTCCTTTTTCCATAGTACCATTAGAGAATGGAATGGTTAGTTTGAATCAGCCATGACAACCAACGACTTACATGGTTTTAATTTATCGATTAACAACGAAGTGTAGATTGGCACATGATATGCTTGGACGTAATTATCGTCTTTTTTTAAGTAACGTCTGTAATTTATAATTAAGACATATACGCTGTTTACACACACACACGCACACAATATGAATAACCAATTCGTTATTACCTGTTACCTGTTACCTATCCCTTAGTCTGGTGGACCGTTGGGGCACCAAGCAAGACTTGTGGACCATCTTTCTCCATTCCTCTCTACCCTTTGCCCTGATTAAAACCTCTTTCAATGGTAGGCTTGTCCAATCTTTGATGTTGTCTTCCCACCGCTTTCTCTGTCTGCCTCTTCTTCTTTTTCCTGGTACTGTTCCCTGGAGGAAGGTCTTTGCGAGTCCCGAAGATCTTGTTACATGGCCATACAATTTGAGCTTTCGTTTCTTCACAGTATTTAGCAGGTCATCATGGGGTCCGATCGCTGCAGTAACCCCTGTCTTGGACGCTGACTGCAGAGCTAGAAAGGAGGATCCTAGCAATGGAAATGAGATGCTACAGAAGGATCCTAGGCATCACATTTAAAGACCGCATCACAAATCAAGAGACAGGGTTACTGCAATTCGTTATTATCTTAGTTAAATGTTATTAAAAAAAAAAGTAACACAATAGTCGAGCATTTGTCGTATGATCTCTTGGTTAATACAGGTACGTCAAGCGCTTAGCTTCCGAGCTTGGGGTCCCGGGATCGAATCCTGGGATTAATTATTTCTGGATCCTTGAGCGTCTTAGGAACTCACCCACCTATAATGGGTACCTGGCATTAATTAGGGAAAAGTAAAGGCGGTCGGTCGTTGTGCTGGCCACGTGACACCCTCGTTAAAAGTGGACTAAAGAAACAGATGACCTTTACATCATCTGCCCTATAGTCAATTTTATTGCTAATACATATACTTGGTCCGGCATCTTTGTCATTTTTTCTATACTAATAGTAATACATTTTTTTGTAATTATTTAGATTTTACCACCTGTTCAAAAACAAAAATTAAATATATATATATATCAACAATTGAAAGCAAATTTAATCTCCTCGTATTGCAAAATTGACATAGTGTTTGAACTGTCCCGAGAACAGTCCAAATCTCAAACCATACATCAAAGCAATGACCATTCAGTACCTAAAATTAAAGTTCTATAAAGTCTAGAACCCAGAATAATTTCAATGACATATAAAAGTCTGCTGTGCTTGTGAATATTAACCATTTATTGACTAATTGTACCCTTTTTCTATACATTATAACAATTATTGTTTCCATGTCTTTACGATCCTCTCTTTCTAAAACAAAGCTAGATATGGCTATAAAGGAAGCCTGAAGGATTTGTCTCACCCCAACGTTCAAATTTTTTTAACCACGCAGAATTTTCTTTTTATTTTCTTTTTTATTTTTTTTTACGATTCTTAGCTTAGAAGAGGATTTGGACAGCTCATAATGGCCTCCACACCGCGACCAGATTTAGTGCGCCCCCAGCTGCTGAGACAATAGACGTCTGCTAGGTGTCTGAAAGATTTGGAAACTTTCTGGAATGCCAATCTGGCAACAGAAGGGACATTGTCGTTTGGGGCTTCACCTTTCGGCTTCTACCTGGCCTATGAGTCACGCGCAAAAGCTGTGAATGTGCCGATTTTGAACTGCCTGTGCCATTTTGTCAGACCTAGCGTATTGTTCTATTATATAGGGCCTACATAAAATTAAAAATCCCTTCGACATGCTGTGAAAAGATTTCTATTTCGAATATTAATGCATTAGTATTAGAAGCATGAGATATTTGTTCCGTTCGCAATCAAGGAATTCAAGCTTTTATTCCAATATTTGTGTGGTATACATGTCTCCCTGGTGAGGGCCGGCCTTAGATAATTGCAAGCCCTAGGCGAGTGAGTTTTGTGAACTTGAATGAAATAGAAAATAGCGAAACAATAAATAATCACGCAATTTATTTAAAGCCTAGTCAAGCTAGTGTACTTCAATAATAACACTGTATAATTTGTTCGGTATATTTTCTTAAAAAAAAAAAAAAAAAAAAAAAAAAAAAAAAAAAAAAAAAAAAAAAATCGGAGGCTCTAAACGGCTGTCTCGTTTGCCTATGCCTAAGGTCGGCCTTGCCCTGGTCGTGTGGTGTGCTCTCAGGACTGGTGTCAGAGCCATCTGCCATCTTCCTTCGTCCAGAAACACGTCAAACATTTTACAAAAAGAACAGTACGCCAACGTGCAGAGGTAGAGTCATCTCTGTGAATCTGCAACTCAAAAAAACCTACCTTATACAATAGTATGCCTTTTGTTTTTTTTAAGAATCTTCTTTGTTTAAATTAGTAGCCCAAAACAAACATTGTTACGAGAAAGGTTTGACAAAAATTTAAAATCATTTACATAAATGTGTTAACTATATAGCGTCGTAAAAGTGGTGTATATTATGAAAAAACTGCTTACATAAGTAATTTAAAAAAATAGATTTTTCAATTTTAAGAAAAGCAAAAGTAGCCGTTGTATCAGAACTTTGAATGGTCTAAAGTCTAAAATATTATGATGTCGGATTTTCACTCTTTTCTAGTTTACGAGATCTAAACGGGACAGACGGACGGACATTCCGTACAAAACTAATAGAGTCTTTTTCCCTTTCAGAGGCCGCTAAAGATGATCATGTCGCTTGAAATCACTGCTTACATGTATTTGTCTATATCAAGTCTTCTCTAGAAAGATAGAGAATAAAAAAGATGTCTTTGAGTTTCTGTTTTCTCTCATATCACTCCCTCCTGCCTTTATCTCCCCAACCCTACCCACTTCATACAAACACACACACTAGATCTTTCGATGGCACCCTGGCACCCCGCTAGCCAAGTCACGTGATAGCTAAGGTAAGACAAAACAATTCTCGGACCCCGAAAGCCACGTGGTAACGTGATCTCTCTCACCAGGTGGCGCTGCTTTACCGTCTGTAGCGTCCCATGGCGTCAACCCTCCGCGAGACCCTATTTCTTTCATTCTTACATTTGACCAAGAAAAAAAAAGGGAAATAAATTAACCACAAATCTTTTTTTTCTTCCTGTTGTTATGATCGACCCCCCCTCCCTTTCAACACTCGAGGGCAATCAAATAAATCTATCACTTCGTGAGATTTCGTGAATCGTACAGCCATTGGATCAGATTCACTGCTGGGATTTCTTAAGTCATTTTTTTTTAAAGAATGGACATTCCAGGAGTGTACTGAGGATGGAGGACTTTAACAAAGTGTTTATCACAGTAAACTTTTTATTTATAGCATTAGGTTAATTTCTAACACATTTAGTTAATTGGTAATGTTCAGTCTATAAGCATGCCCTAATCTCTTGTCCAATCTTTTCCCCAATCTTTGATCAAATCTTTTTTGGAGGCAAGCGAAAGAGAGGGTTTTCTTGCTGCATTTAGAGAATTGAACTCAATCCCCTTAGATAGGTGGCCAAGCCACATGTCGCAGCATTGTAAATTGGTAGTTAATAAAAAAAAAGAGACAGAGAGAGATTAACAAAGAGAAATATGGAGAAAAAGAGAGGTTGACAAAGAGAAAGATGGAAAGAGAGATTGACAAAGAGAAAGATAGAGAGTCTGACAAAGAGAAAGATGAAAAGAGAGATTGACAAAGAGAAAGATGAAAAGAGAGATTGACAAAGAGAAAGTTGAAAAGAGAAATTGACAAAGAGAAAGAGAGTCTGACAGAGAGAAAGATGAAAAGAGAGATTGACAAAGAGAAAGATAGAGAGTCTGACAAAGAGAAAGATGAAAAGAGAGATTGACAAAGAGAAAGATAGAGAGTTTGACAAAGAGAAATATGAAAAGAGAGATTGACAAAGAGAAAGATAGAGAGATTGACAAAGAGAAAGTTGAAAAGAGAAATTGACAAAGAGAAAGAGTCTGACAAAGAGAAAAGATTTAAAATAAAAGAAGAAACTTGAGTGTGTATTTATCACTGCGCAATGTAAGAATTAAATTTCTTAAAAACACGATTTTTTAATGTTACTCTCTAAAACTCCAAACGATATAAACAAATAACTCAATGATTGGCTCTCGATTTCCGTCAAGCGGGTAGTCTTTTTAAATCCAGAAGGCCTTCATCTTGCTATGATATCCAAGGAAATATTATCAAAATGAAGCCTCGTTCTGACTTTAGATTTTGCAAGAACCAAAAGTAGTCGTTGTTTTCTATAGCAAATTTTAAGCTTGGATAGCAAGCTGTTAGTGTGTGATTGTTAGTATGTATGTCTGTTTGTGTGTTTGGGTGGGTTTAATTTAAATTTCTTCTTTATCCAAGAACGTGCCAAGACAATTCCCTAGCGGCCAGGGTTGTGTTTTTTTCTTAGACATTTCATAGGACATTGATTTTGTAATGAGAAAATCACGAAAATCATTTTTTTTTAAGAATAACACGTCATCAAAATATGTTGTGTGATGTTATTCAAAGACGTCATTAAAATGTGTGACAAAAAAAAAAATTGCTCTATGACGTCATCAAAATGTGTGTCACGATTTTACTAGATGACGAGGAGAGGTACAGCTCGCAAAGGCCATTTCAAAATCTATGTTTGTGAGATTGTACTTGGTGACATGATGATAATGTGCAGCGAAATGTTCCTCGATGGCGTCATCAAAACATGGAGCTATATTTTTAATAACTGAGGAAACATGAAGAGCTCCTATATCATTTTGCTGCTAAATCTTGAACAAATGGTAAAAAAACCCACAAAAAAATGGCATCACATGTCCTTCGGGAATTGATCTAATTAAGTTAGAGATTTTGACTCTGTAGTGCTAAAAATGTGCACGTAAATAATTAAAAGTTTTTAAAATCACAGATATTATCCCTTCTTTCCAATGGCGTAGCTAGGGATTCGTGGGCCCGTGGGGTGGGGGCGACTATAACTGTATAGGGGCCCCCTGCATATTGACATTTAACATGACATGAGATAAAGATATTTAATGTAAAAACAAATTTCAGGCACTCATTTGGGGGCCCGGATGGGAGCCCGGGGGGAGCTTTTTTTTTATTATTTTCACCCGCCGACGACACTGCTTCTTCCATATTCTGCACGCCGGTTACACCAAAAAAAAAGCTTGCTATTGACAGAACTACATCTTTGTAGAAAAAAATCTGTAAGAGCGCAAAGTGAGATTACATACAGAAGTTGCACTCCGCGGTTTAAAACTCATCTCTTTCTATAGCCTATAATTAACGAGGGTGCGGTGTTGCCAGCACAACGATCAACCACCAACCCGAATTTCTAAATCCCTGTCTTCGTCGGTATTCGAACCCTGGACAATTCGGTTTGGAAACCAAGCGCTTCATTGACCACCAAGGACAGAAGCCAACTACTAGAGCTAATAAATGCGAACTCAAGTCTTAAAGAACAAAGAGAAGCCAGTGTGCCACGTAGATCAATCAATATGATGTCGGGCCATAATTGCCGCCAAGATTCAATTAAAGATATGGACTAGCCATAGCATGGCTTGGCACGAACACAAACGAAACCAGAACCTCTGAAATACAGATGGCGGCCATTGGTGAGAATAATAAATAGTTTGAGAAGCCGTCCATGATATTTTTTAAATTTATTTTTTCTTTTTCATTTCATCAAAAGTTTGACAGAAAACATGGACACTAGAGACACCGTGATGTTGTTATTATCCTTTTATTTGGGTCATGTTAAAATGTGGATTTTTTTTCACGTCTGCAAGCTTTGACGAAACAAAAAAAAAAGACGTTTGCAGTCTGCGTCCACGATTAACAGCGCACAGATCATTTTGATTCCTTTAATCTCTAAATTCAAAATAATGTTCGCGTGGCTAGAATATTGAACAAATATTCAGAATCTTTAATACAGGAGCTTTTCCATAATATATTTTCGATTCTTAACAATGTTTAGGTCACTCTAGGTCGTTGTATTAAAAGTTTACAGTTGCAAACTAAACAATCAAAATTAATTTATGCTGCAAGCCAAAAAGCTTATAAATATTTGATTTCGCAGTCTAAAAAAAGTTCAAAAAGTAATAATGGTTATTGCATACATAGGTTGTACATAGTTAAGTTAATCAAACTTTCTATTATCTATACAGCGGATACGCCAAATAGCTAGTTCTTTGAAGTTATCTACCCTTATCTACCATAAAGTCTGGTAAATAAACTATTCTAATAGAACCCACAAGGGTAGGTGTCACAATCATTAGTGCCAGATGTCACAATGATGATTGTGGTGCCGGGGATTTTATCTTGAATAAAACAGTTGAACAAATGACGATCTAGGATTCACAATAAGTAATTCTTTGTTGAAAACAAAACTCTGGAACTTTATTCAAATAGAACGTAAGTACAGCTTATGTACAAGGTACTTATTAATAAAAATGAAATACAATATAAAGGCTTCTTTCTTATGTAAAATCAGAACTAATAGAAACACAACCTTTCATGAACACGACTCGCTCCAGACTGCCTAGTGCCTTTTTCGAGCGCCACCTATTAGAAAAAAATCCCTCTCTTTCAAACCAGCCAATAGATTTGAAAATCTTAACTATGTTGCCAAGCTACCACTAGGTCTCGGGTAAAACCTGAGGCACTGTCAAGGATCTAGACTTTTCATCTGCACATAAGCTCGTGGGGTAAATCCTGAGGCACAGTCAAGGATTTAGATTTCTATTTGCCCACAAACTCTTAAATATGATATGATACGGTCTACGAGGGTGTTGTGTGACTAGCACATCGACCAACAGCCTTTACTTCCCTATCGTTAGATGGACTCAGGGAGGCGTCCGAAATGATCTTGACCGAGATTCGAACCCTTCAAGACTCAAATCTGCCTTACTAATTTCAATTCTTTGCAATCTCAAATTGTGAGAAGTTCGTTAAATGATTTGATTCCTCTACGTGTTAGGGTTCATTGGTGTTCATGAGCTATCAGGCCGCTGTCTCGAGTTCATTTGGTGCTTTCTGGAAACTGAGCATCCCTTTCATAATTGAGTTCATCCCTCCCTGATCCCCCCCCTTCCCCTCTTTGCTCTTAACTCCCCTTTTGTTTTAACTCCCCCAACCCCCCACACCCACTTAAAATTAAATAACACCCCTCTTCCCCCCCCACCCACCCATTTGGAGTACAAAGATGATGAAGAAAAGACAAATCAGGGCGTCTCAAAAAATGTTGCACCCCTTCCCCTCTCAATGTCTCCTTTTCATATATTTTTTTTTTGCACTGAGTACAGATGGTCAAATGTTTGACCCCTTTGGGGCACGCGCAGGAATCAGGGAAGAGAAAGGGAGAGACAAAAAAAATGAGTAAACTCACGCCTCCAAGATGGAGAACGATAAAGAATCGCGCCCCTCACAAAATTAATTGCCCCTTGTTTCTGTGAGGGTGGAATAGGGGTTTGTCTTTGTCTTTGTGGGCTGCTGCACCCACCCAGCGCCCTAGTTGATTCGATGTGGAGTTATCCCGTTTTAAGATTCCGGCTCCCAGCCTTTTAAATCAGTTTAGTTCTGTTACTAGAATAGCGGAATGACTGAGAGACATATCGCAATAAGTAACTCTCCAGAAGTGACAATGAATACAATATACAAATATCGTGTTTGGAAAGAGCTGGGAAACCATTAAAAAATAACTTGCAAGAGACTGTGGAGAGTGGCGTGCTTTTGTTGAGGCTCTATGTTCCATAGGAAAACCCAAAGGATTGATGATGATGATGATGATGTTTGTTTATTTAGCATTAACATACGTAACGTTTTGATATTTTGAGATTTTTCGCTATAAGATATACAAGGCACACCACATCTAAAAAACAGCTACACTAAGCCACACCACATCTACACAACAGCTACACCAAATCTACAAAACAGCTACACCACATCTAAAAAACAGCTACACCACATCTACACAACAGCTGCACTTCATCTACACAACAGCTACATTAAGCCACACCAAATCTACAAAAAAAGCTACACTAAGCCACACCACATCTACACAACAGCTACACTAAGCCACACCACATCTAAACAACAGCTACACTAAGCCACACCACATCTACACAACAGCTACACCAAGCCACACCACATCTACAAAACAGCTACGCTAAGCCACACCATATCTACACAACAGCTACACTAAGCCACACCACATCTACACAACAGCTACACTAGGCACACCACATCTACACAACAGCTACACTAAACCACACCACATCTACACAACAGCTACACTAGGCCACACCACATCTACATAACAGCTACATCACAGTTGCAAAACGGCTACACCATATCTACAGAACAGCTACACCACATCTACAGAACAGCTACACCACATCTACAAAACTGCTGCACCACATCTACATCTACACTACATCTGCACCACAGCTACACAACGGCTAACAATAACCACGGGTGCACAATGGCTACTCAACTGCTGTCATTTCAATTTCTTTGTACCAATCAGACGTCGCCTAATTGACCTAATTCCACGGACATTTGCTGTGACATTGAAAGAACAGGAGAAAACCAAAAGTGAGGGGGGGTGGGGAAGACGAACATTAAAAAAAAAACGTTTACCCCCCCCCCCCCCCCCCCCCCATTGTAGAAATCAATTTCTCATTACTAAAACAAAAAAAAAATTAGCGAAGGGATTACGCATTATGCTAATGTTTTCTAATGAGAGGCATTATATATTCATAACGCCATCTCATTAAAGGAATTGCCGTGGTTCGTGATTGTCAGAAAGTTTTTGCTTTGAAACAAGAAATCCTGATGTCTTGAACCTCTAGTGATTAGTTCTATTCGAATACCATAAAAAGTTTGTATTAAAAAAAAAAAAGAATTATTTGCATGTAAATTGTGGTTTTGCGTTGAAGCATGCAATAAATAAGTCAGTGTGTCAATGTTCATTTGTCCTGTGCGTAGTGTAGAAATGTTAAAGCAGTGGGGGGCCTTGGCAGGGCTCGTGGCCCTGGGCGAGTGTCATGCCAGGACTACGAATATTTCCAAGAAGGTGACAAAAGAACACAATTTTCTCTTTGTAGTGGGACCTTGGGTGGCTGCCCCATCCGACACCCCCAGGGCGGCCTCTGGCTGAAAGAAAATGTTCCGATACATAGACAACGATACCTATAGATCTGTACTATGTATTTTACTACTTTTAGTTATTGCGTTACAAAAAAAGGAAAGAAGTCACCCATAAAACGATGTAAATGAGATGGATGAATTCTTTCTCTTTGTTATTATTTTGCTACGATTCGAAGGAATTCTTCATTTTGCTCATTACTTATCAACCACTCCGTTATGATTGAGCTTCAATAGCTTTGTTTGTTATCAGAAAATGTTGTACTTTGGTATAGAATTAAAGGGAAATGCTGCTGAAATGCATGCTCTTTTATTTAACACAAAGTCAAGTTTAAACAAGTAAACATTAATTTTATTTACGTAGGTCAAATCAACGATGGTATTATCGATTAGGAGAGAAAGAGTTAATTGAAATAGTTCTATTAAACTCCAATTATTAGCTGACTAATTCTTTGTTACTTCCCCTTATATAGGCCTAGCTACTATAGTCCTCCCACTCTTGCTAGATTTGAATAGTTCTGGAGCAGTGTCTCCCTGTGTTCCTGGGATTGTCTGGAACAGAAACCAAACCTTCAATTTCCTAAATGTCTTCAATGTGTATCTAGCATCCTTTGTATGAGATTCTACCGAGTTAATATCATGGACTGGACACGGCTATAACAATGTTCGGTCTAGATAAAAGTTTCCCAATTTTTTTCCTTTACCGAACACTTCGCACATTTTAAGTATTTTTTAGGATATTTAATTCTCGTGGTGGCCTACTAGTTTCGAGTATAGCTAGGAGCACCTATTCAGGCCTCGCTGACCACTGGCGACGTACAGCTTAGAAAACACTGGTCTAGATGTATTAATACTAAGTTTGTACTTCCGAAGGTTAGTATATGTATATCATAATACATAAGACTTGCACGGACTAATCTGAAAGGGTCTCGGGGGAGGTTTGGCTCCAAGATGTGAGGCAGCCATGACACATTTGGCGTGTGGACAAGCCCTGCTGTCCACAAACCAAACCCCTAGCTATAGGTTACTAGCATTTTGTGTGTGTGTCCTTGTATAGTCCAGGTCTAAGGGAGTAAACCCTAACAGTATGGAAGACAGTCGAGTGTTGACGATTGGGCAACCAGGAACTTGCTAATTTACCGCCCAGTCTTTCGCCCAGCAATGGAGAGGTCACTCCATCTCCATCCATCCATCTCAGTGGAGGGCTCTGATCTGCTTCAACATATCCTTCCATTCAATTCTCTCCTGGGCCTTTTGTCTCCACGCCCTAGTTCCAAGCTGTTGTAGATCTGCTTCCTCATCATTAATCCATCGCATTCGGGGTCTGCCTTTGGGTCGCCTGCTTTTTGTTTTTTGTCTGTATACGATTTTCGCTCCTCCGTTATCTAAGGTCACTCCATCTCAAAACTGTAATAACACAGGAAGTTGCAAAGGGAAAAGATTATCTCTCGAGACGTAAAATGCTACAGTAGGCACTATATCACGATGCAATTAAGTTAACTCTTTAAAACTTGCAACTCTATCGATTAGAAATACGTGATCGTTCTGAACAAGAACTACAATGCCCAAAGAGTTAAAAGGTAATTGACTTCCCATTGTTTCACTAAGTCAAGAAACCTTTGTTTGAAACCCACTGAACATCCTCTAGGACTCCAGGTCGCCTGTGTTTGTCTGTCCTCTTTTTTATTATTATTTTTTTTTCAATTTTATTGAGGGTGCCTTCTAGCAAGGGGGCTGCCCGGGTCACGTGACTGAGAGAGTGAACACAGGTTTCTGGGAAGTCGCGTTTTAAAAAAATTGAATTAATGAATCCAGGGAGACTCTGGAATTTGAGACGAAACTCAGTTATGAGACGAGGGGGGGGGGAGAGACGGAACTTCTTTAACAGTACCCCTCCCTCCCCCTTCCATTTTATTTGCCAGACACACGCATTGACACGCACATGTACGCATGTTGCGCAGGCATGCGCAAGCCAACGGTGACTAAATTTAACAAGTGCGGGATAACTGGTTTGGCTTTCTCGAGAATTTTTAATGATGAGTTATCTTTTTCCTTGAGTAACTCTCCGTAATCTGAGACTGTCTTTGCAAGTTCATTCACCGCCTCATTTTTGTGTGTGTGTGTGTGTGTGTGTGTGTGTGTGTGTGTGTGTGTGTGT
>JADKLZ010001913.1:3134084-3145254 GCA_021533235.1 Biomphalaria straminea
CTCTCTCTATCTCTTTAGTCCGTTCTCTCTTCCCTCTCTCTCCATCTCTTTCTCTCTATCTATCACTCTCTCTATCTCTTTAGTCCGTTCTCTCTTCCCTCTCTCTCCATCTCTTTCTCTCTATCTATTACTCTCTCTATCTCTTTAGCCCGTTCTCTCTTCCCTCTCCCTCCATCTCTTTCTCTCTATCTATCACTCTCTCTATCTCTTTAGCCCGTTCTCTCTTCCCTCTCTCTCCATCTATTTCTCTCTATCTATCACTCTCTCTATCTCTTTCTCTCTCTTATCGCTGACTTTCTCTCTATCTCTCCCTCTTTCTCTACGTCTTTCTCTCGCTATCTCTCTCTGTCTTATCGCTCGCTTTCTCCCTCTCTCTCTCTCCCTCCCTCTCTCTCCCTCCCTCTCTCTCCCTCCCTCTCTCCCTCCCTCTCTCTCCCTCCCTCTCTCTCCCTATTTCTCTCTTTCCATCTCTCTCTCTTTCTTATTGCTCGCTTTCTCTCTTTCTCTCCCTCTCTCCCCCTCTCTCTCCGTCTCTCTCTCTCTCTCCCTCTCTCTCTCTCTCTAAATCCAGTTCTACCTTTTACTGGTTTACTCCTTTCTTTAGATCAATGTGTATTATTTAGATTGTTTAACATCACCAAGAATTGATCCCATAAATCAATATCAATACATCATTTCTAAACAACACAAGTCACTAGTGGAACGTGTACAAAACTATGTGACTAAAGGTATTAGTTTAGCAGTACCATTTTTTTTTTTGGGGGGGGGGGGGAAGGCTATAGTCTCACGTTCTGTTTGGTTAAAAAGCTCTATATCTACACAGTCGTTTGTTGCGCCACATTAATGCCCTCCTGTCTCCGGCGCTGAGTCGGCGACACCTATGTTTGGCTCAACTACATTGAAAGTTCGAGCTGAGAATTTTAATAACTTTGTGAGATTCCCGAGGACCACACAAGCTGTGACCAAACTTGAAAGAAAAAAAAAAAGATTAATTTAAAAGTATTTCATAAAATCTGGTTTGGCTTGCATTCTGTTATTAATTTGGTCTCACAAGTAAAAACAGTTTTGTGAGTTTAAAAGAAATAGTCAGGGGAGACCACCATTATAAATTTAAATTGATTAGACATGGGTAGTTTTCTCTTTAACCTAGTTTATATCAACAGTTTCTTTCACTTAATAAAATAGCAACCTTTTAATTCTTCTTTATTCACTAGTTGTCTGTTCTTATTTTTTTTAATTGAACCTGTGTCGAACATGAACATATTTTTGCAGAAATTACATCGTTTTACCAATTAATGTTTATGTTACTGAGGAAAGAATTGCTAGCTTGTTTATACTACACATACATAAAAAAAAAAAGTTTAGCTGTTATAATTTTTCAAAGTAAAAAAAAAAAAAAGAAATTTTAATTTGGCTACGGAACTAGACCTAGATCTAGATACAACATCGGACTATCGCGAACTTGAAAGGGCTGTCGCTTTGCTTTTAAAAAAGTATCTGTTTGTATTTTGTTTGTTTCTTATTGGTTAGCACTACGATCACAGAGCACAGCGAACGCTAAAACGAAATAGACGCAGTCACGCTACATACAATAACTATAAGTTAAATATAATAGAACTGTTTGTTAACGCTACATTGCGTTTGTATGGTAATTTCGATTGAATTGTTATTGTTATAGTTATAGTTTTATTATATGCAGCAGCCTCCGTATTAACCTTGGTTTTAAATAAACACACAAGTCTCTTTAAAAAAAAATAGATATGGATTTGTAGGCCTACTAATTCAAAGACTCAAAAGAAAAAGTGTGTCATTTAAAATTACAAAATTTCAACAAAAGAAGTACATGAACAGAAATAAGAAGAAAGAGAACCCAGACATCCCCAGAGAGTTTGAGTTATGCGCCCTTTTCTCGTCTATCAAAATTTCAGAGGGTCTAAAACAGAATACAAACCTTCGCCCCTCTACCCAGTATTTATATTTTATATCCCTTTACGATTGACCACCCTGTGAGTATATAAACTAAAGTGTGTGTGTGTGTGTGTGGTGTGTGAGAGAGTTTGTGTGGGGAGAGATTAACATGATGTAGACATTCAGATCTACAGCAGACGACAATCCTGACGGCAAACATGGCGTGCCGCTGAGTCTACGAGAGGTACATGTTGAAGTCAAGCTGCAAGTTAGCGCCCTCGACCTCCCCCCCCCCACACACACCCAGATAATCCAGTAAACAAAGTCGAGGGGGTGGAGGGGGTATATGGTATGGTCAGAGGGTGGCGTTGGTGGAACCACAAGGAGACTGACTTGTAAGAAGGGCGCAGTCACGCATTGTCATAAACGATGCGAATATTGTCTAGTTGAGGGGTCGGCAACCTTTTGAGTCGGAAGAGCCAAAAATTACAATTTACACAATTTCAACTTTTCTAAAGAGCCACAAGATTTTTTTCTGCCGAACATTTCGTTAAGAATTCTTTAAGCTGACGATGGTAGAGTGCTTTTAACAAGATGCTGTTAAAAATATTGATTAACAAATTTATAACATCAACTATTTCGTCCGGAATTGTTTGGACACAAAGCGCTTCTTGGTATATTATGCGATGAGACGTAAAAATTTCACGGTTTTGTAGTTGTTCCTTTATTTTTTCCTATCATACTTCTGGCTCCATCAGTTGCTTTTGAAACGATTTATTTTTATCGATTTTATTGTCTTTAAGGTATTTTCGCAGGACATTAGCTGTATCTTTTCCTTTGGTTTGTCACGAGAGCTGTAGCAATCCTAGAAGTTCTTCTTTTGGAACTTGGGAAAGACATACACCTGACAAAAAGGCCAACTTGTGCCGTGTCTTTTATGTCGTAAGACTCATATATATCAAGTGATAAGGCAGAAGAAAATTGAATATCTTCTAAATGCAAATATGTAATATTTCAAGACATGCAGAGAGGTGCGCTGAAAAGCGAGTACAAGTGGCTGAGAGATACAATCGAATCTGGCAATTTTTAAAAGGTCTTTTTTTCCAATAAAATAAATAATATTTGCGCATGGAACTAAAGAGCCACAGCTTAACATCCAAAGAGCCGGATGCGGCTCGCGAGACGCAGATTGCCAACCCCTGGTCTAGTTAACACTTTCTCTCCTACTTGACGATACCATCGTTAATTTCATCCCCATAAATTAAATAAATGTTTAATTTTTATAAACTTCACTTTGTGTTATATGGGGAGAGTATGTATTCCACTTTAATTCTATACCAAAATAAAACCTTTTCTGGTGACAAACGAAAAGGTTATTGAAACTTAATCATATCAGGGGAGTGAAATAGTAGCCTAATAACTTGTTTATATTTGTTGCGTTCAGAGTCTTTCTAAGTCAGGTGCTCTCAACCTGTGGGTCGCGATCCCCTTGGGAGTCGATTGACTATTTGCCAGGGATAGCCTAAGACCATCGATAATATGGATTGTTATTGTCTACTCTTTTATTGCTGTATGAGTGTGTGTGTGTGTGTGGGGGGTCGCGGCAAAATGGGGTTTTGTAAAAGGGATTTCCCGAGTACAAAAGTTTGAGAACCGCTGATCTAAGTGATCCTTATAAAAGACGCTAACTAACTTAAAATAAGAAAAAACATTTTTTAAAAATATTCTTTGTTTAATAAACATTACATATTTTATACACAGTTAAGAGCGATTAATAACTCTTAATAACGCATTAATTTTGTATACAGAATTTATACCCCTGAGAAAAAAAAAGTTTTAACTTGATCCAAGACTTTGAAATGAAGAAATAGCGTGTATAAGATTCCACCCAGACAGACAAACAGACAGTGAATTGATGTAATACGATTTGTAATACGACTATTTTGCTATCTCCAGAATTTTACTTCATGTATAAAGAAAGAAAATGTACCCAAAAATGTTACATGCCACCCTTAGATCTGACCCTCATTACAACTTTTTTATATAGTCTCACTCATTTGGAGCAAACAATTTTTTTTTTTCATGAATAGAGAAAGCTCTGCTTAGTAACGTGATTATTAAAAACAAAACTTGCATTTTATGACACATATGGCAGGGAAAATACAAAATATGAACTTTAGTTTCTAACGTAGATCTTTACATAGTACATTTGACGGTTCCTATACTTTGTTTATCGGCGTCGATCACCTTTATGTAGTTGGCCTTTCGACTGTTATTTTTGTCACTTCAACTTGAAAATCGCGTATGCCAGATGCCATACACAACAGCTGTAGAGAGAAGAGAAAGAAGTCTTTCTAAAACTCATCTGTGGTCTACTGTTTACGAGAGTATCATGTGGCCAGTAAAACGACCGTCTTTAGTTTCCCTACCTAATGTCAGGTACCCATTGAGTTGGGTGAATTCAGAGGAGTCCTAAAAAAAAATCTCATACTCAAAATTTCAGTTTTGAAAGAGATTCGAATTCCAGAGCTCTTTTAATGTTATCATTGCTAACACTTGTAATTGTTAAAACGACCGAGTATCTTTCGTTTCCCTGGATAATGTCAGGTACCCATAAGAGTTTGGTGGACTCAGAGGCGTCCTAAAAATCGCAAAGCTCAAAATTCCGGTCTTCGCCGAGATTCGAACCATAGAGCCCCCCTTTTTTTTTTGGTTATTCTTACAGCTTGTAATTGTTATGTTTCAACCCGGCAACTCTTGCCACGTATTCTAAGACAACAATTTGTACAGAGAGGATAGTGACTCAAATATTTGACCACCACTAGGACTGGGACACGCTATACCAAGATTAGCTTTTACTGCCCCTCCCCCCATTTCCCGTTTGTTTTTTTTGTTCATGTGTCGGGCCAGAGGTCAGGTCTATAGCCATGGGGTGCATAGGACACGCGATAGCCAGTTCGTGCTGTCGACTTTAAGGGGGGAAAGGCGAGTGGGGATGTTGTATCGGTATTGTCCCTTTAATCACAGGGGTAAGGAGATAGGGCAAATGGACCAGGCGGGGTGGACACGACACTTAGCGAGGCTATTAGCGAGATCAATAAAAAAAAATATGTAAATGTATGCCTGTGTGTATGTGGGAAGGAAAGAGAGAGGTGTTGTCAATTGTGTGATTTTAACTTGCATCTCTTGACTTTGAAACAAATGAGACAAAATTAAAACCACATAGTGCCTCATAGTAGTATACTTCATTATTATTATTATTATAGCTTTTATATAGCGCTACTTTCATGCTGCTAGCATGCTCAGAGCGCTTTGGTCCAATCTCATTTGTGGACCAGTGGGGGGGGGGGAGGGGGTATCTAGGAGTTAGTTTCCCGTGCTGCCTTTGGGCGCTCAGTAAACACAACTCTGCCCGAGTCGGGTGTCGAACCTCGAGCCCCCTTCTAGGTAGCCAAGCAAGCCAAGCTCAAGCCGCACTTAGCCTCTCGACCACGCTTCCCACTTCATTAAAAAACCTAACATAATGTTCCCATACATAACGCAAATGTAGATTGTACACACTATAAAGATCTCGATATGAGAATTCTAAACAAAAAGTCATTGTCATATTTCTTTTAGTTCACCTTATTTTTTCCAAAAAAAAAGAAGATGATTATCTTTAAGTCCCAGTGCGCCTTCCGCAACGAAGCCCACACCAACTCTCATTTATTTCCAACAAATAGATCGAGACTCTAGATTACATTTGATCCCTTAGAAATACACTTACTGGATTCTAGAACTTAGATATGTAGATCTAGTCTGTAGGAAGATAATAAAATTACAGGGACAAACTGTTCTAACTTCTGTTAGCAGTTCTGTATTACGGGTCAAAGGTTGGGTCAAAGGTTAGATGTCGACTATGATTCTAAGAATATAAAGCGATGGGAAGACAACAGTAAAAAAAACAATTGTGTATTATGAAAGAGAGATTCTTATGCTTATGTGTCTCTAGCGTATGTATGCTCACCTGCCCCCCCCCCTTTTTTTTTTCTTTCCACTACACACAATGGGGAAATGTTCCCTTTCTTAAGTATTATAACATTATAACATTTTAAGTATTGTTTATAATTATGTATTAGTATGTATCATACCCTGATGAGCATAAAGTATTGTGCCAAAAAATGACATGTTTACAATGCTGATTATCTTATCTTATCCTTATGTATATCTGTTTGTACATCTGTTTGTGGGTGTCAATTAGAGAATTCATCATCAACATCATCATCTCTCCCTAGACTTTTGTCATAACGGTGCTGTGACAGTTCAACTACCCAAAATCGTCCGCTTTTTCTGGTCAGAGGCTGTTCTTAGCAGGATATCAAGAGAAGTTCATCAATGGACCTCATTCATCAATCGTTAACAAACAACATTTAGTCACGTGATTCTCTATCTCTTCTATACAAATTAGGTAATACACTCGGGCTGTCAGGTGGCAATTTTTTATTTTTCATTGTTTTATCACTATTATCACGTTGCTAAATGATGATTGGTGAATGAGGCCCATTTTTTTTTTACGTTTTCCATTCATCTTTTCATTAGACATTTTCTTCCTAAATTCCTTCACTGTATTTTGAACAATGATTTTCAACAATAAGTTACGTCTTATAATATGATAAAACCAACACAGCTTCAGTCTCTTTTTAGATAAACATACAGATACCTTTTTTACAGTGTTTGATTTGTATAAGTACAAACTCATTTGTCTTCTTTTCCTGGTATCAAACACTCTGCATATTTCTGTAGCATATACTCTCAAAAGCTTCAATTCTCCTTTCAGCCTCAACGTTTAGTGTCTAACTTTCACCACCATATAGGACTATTTAGACATTTAAGTAATTGCCTGGCAAAAATTCAGGCACCCATTTCAGTTCTGTAATTCCAGTAGGAAGAGCACTAGTATACATTTTTGTTCCAGCATAGGGAATAAGAAATAGACTTTTATCTTAGTTTCTAAGGATCTTATTGCATTGTGCTTTTTGTATGTGCAAGTTATAGACCATTGTTTTATGTATGATGTGGGATGCGTGGTCGAGAGGCTAAGTACGCTTGAGCTTGGCTTGGCTTGTCTAGGTTCGACACCCGACTCTAGCAGAGCTGTGTTTACAGAGCGCCTACCCACACTGGTCCACAAAAGAGATTGGACCATAGCTCTCTGAACATGATATAAGTATGAAATTAGCTCTATGTAAAAGCTATAATTTAGTTTAATTTAATTTATACTAATCAACTGCAACTTAATCTTATCTAATTAAAAACATATTCTTAATGTAAACTAATGGAAAACAACTAGTAAACAACTCTTCAATGGCTGTTCCAATAATGACCTCAAAAGATTGCGTCTGGTTTGGATTGTTCTAGATCTATATTCTTTCCTTGTGTCTTCATTGTTTGGCGACGTCACCGACACAGGGGCGCGTGACACCCAACGACGTGAAATCCCTGCTGGCGGCGCAGGGCACCCAGATCCTATCCAGAAAAAAAAAAACACTGTACACATTGCTTTAAAACCCAGAACAAACAAAAACCTAGTCCCCCAAGGGAGAGAGAAGAAACAAGTGGTACCAATTAGTATGATACCCGAGACACATACGGCGGAACATGACTGGAATATGAACAGAGGACAACAGAAGAATGGGAGGAACTGAGCAGACCAATGTATCTCCTCCTTCTCCTTTTTTCAGAAATTATCTTTTTTTTTTTTTCAAATGGACTGGGTTCTGCCGTAGCATATTCTTGACTTAATTTATACTTTGTTAAATTATTAAAACATTTCATGCGAACACTCGACCTTCTCTGCTCCTCCCTCTCTCACGATCCCAAGGTCACATGAAAGCCCGAAAAGTCAAACACTTGCATAATTTACTGACAGTGACAGCTGTCGGCTTTGATTCGTTTCATTTAAAAATTCTTCTTTTTCAACTTTAATTTGTTTTTTTTTTTAAATTCCTCTTTTTAAAACTTGTATTCGTTTCTTATAAAAAAAAAATTTTTTCGTTTTAAACTTTAATTCGTTTCTTTTAAAATTTCATCTTTTTAATTTTTTTTTTTCAAATAAAGTTTCTTTTTAGAGCGCTGTGCCCACTGCAGTTAAGAAGTCGGGGCAGTTTCTCTTACCTCCGGGGTTCGAATTACGACTTCGGCGACCTTCGCAGACGTGAAGTCTTTGTGGAAGGCAGGGCGAAGAGGATGCCGAGGTCATTGTTGTGTTGACTTGGCGCTGAACAGAAAATACGCGGCGTGTGCGCTGCGGGATTAGCGGAGTGACATGCGTAATCCACGATAAACAAACTCCGCTATAGAGCAGTCACTGAAGGTGGTGGCATAGAGATAAGGAACGAGGCGGAAGTCGGTGGCAGGGGAGAGAATTTTAATAATGATTTCAATTGTCAGTCATCGATCTATTACAGTTCAATTGTAAGCTGTGGTCGACGGGGGAATCGGGGGTGGAGATATTTGTTTATGTCACGTGATAAACGTGTCAAGGGTCGACAATGACAACGGAAGTTGTATTTAAGACTATTATTTCAGAACATACTTTCATCTTGTCGTAGTCATCAACATAGCTCATAATACCCAATAAACGCTAGATTTTATTTGTTTTTATTTTAATAAATATTTTCCTTTGTCTTTATTTCTCTGTTTTTTTTGGAATAAATAATTTCAGAGTAATACATGTATATGGCTTCTATCCAGTGGCGTAGCAAGGTACCCGTGGGCCCGGGTTCATTGAACCCCTTCGCGCCATGGATGCTACGCCACTGCTTCTATCTCGGAAGACAATGGATGCGCCCAGATGAGTTACTGGTAAGTTTTCGTATTGAGAAAGGGCGGAATCTGAACTAACTGATCAAGCCAATGGACCTCATTCACCAATCGTAAACAAACAACATTTAGCCACATGGTGCTCTATCTCGTCTATGTAATGTACGATCTAATTTTTATTACATGATAGCTGTCACGTGACAGTTTTTTTTTCGTTGTTTTATCAATATGACCACGTGACTAAATGTTGTTTGTTTACGTTTGGTGAATGAAGCCCATTCTGGTGAGGCACATTTTTGTTCACAAGACATACATGTATATGCATCTGTTCTAAGGGTAGCTGAAAGGGAAGCTTCCTTTTTTTTTCTCTTGGCAGTGGCACACACTGCTTTAGTAATACATGTCAATGAGAGGATGGTCAGCTCTTCTTTTCTTTTCTCAAATGCCCCTTCTCAATATTTAAATCCCCGAGCCACTGTACTCTTGTTGCACGTATTAAGTGTCATGGCTGTTTACATTTCGAGAAACAATAGTTATTTTCCAATAGAACTAATAATAGCCAGAGGAGTTTAAAAAAGCACGAATCTTTCAATAGAAGTTTTGTTTTCCTCTGTCTAAGGCAGATGCTAATTTTAGTAAAAGTAAAGTCCAGTTCCCCTCTCAGACCTTGTGGTATATAGGGCAGATGTCACGTGATGTGGTATATAGGGCAGTTATCACGTGATGTGGTATATTGGGCAGATGTCACGTGATGCGGTATATAGGGCAGATGTCGCGTGATGTGGTATATAGGGCAGATGTCACGTGATGTGATATAGGGCAGATGTCACGTGATGTGGTATATAGGGCAGATGTCACGTGATGTGGTATATAGGGCAGATGTCGCGTGATACGTCTGTTTATGAGGCTTACGATTAACGACATTTCCAAACTAATGTCAACCAGTGGCGTAGCAAGGTACCCGTGAGCCCAAGCTGCTCTGTGTCATAGGAATTGTTAACAATTTTTTTTTATCAATCGAAATTTTGACAATGACTGATAAGCTTAACAAATTGATACAGACATAGTGAGAAATAAGATTCATGCTGTGGCATTGTTTAGAAAACATGATAAATGTAGCAGTCTAAGATAAAAAAAAACAGCCAAATCTCATGTAACTGTTTGTAATGTAATGGTATTAACTTTCTTAACGAACTAAAAACCAAATAAATAATAAGCATTGGTCAAAGTTGGACACTATTCCATGATCAGTTTAATCCTCTCCATCTTCTAGACTTAGACCTTTAATGTTTTAAACTTGCTCTCCATTTCGGTTTCGCCATTCATTATAGTATCACAAGCACGAGGCCTTCTTTGATGTTTCTTTTGCTTGCTTAATATTTTATGATACTTTTTTTTTGTTAAGATTTCATCGCTTTTTTTTTTAATTATGTTGTTAACATTTTGTACTCAATACAGAACACAAATCAAAGTGATAAAGTAAAACACTATTTTGATATATTGTATATTCTAAATACATAAGATATACATTTTAATATTTGTTAAATAAATGTTTTAAACTTAGTATTGGATTAAATGTCAAATGGTAATCAAGGGAAGTTTATTTATATACTTTAAATACATAAAATAAAAGATACAAATTAAGCTTTAAAAAAATGAATAATTATCAGATGTTTCGAAATATTAATTCGTTACCATGAGGACTATCTCTATAGCCCAAACTAATATTGTGACCGGCCCAATTCCTTATTTTTCTGTAGGCCTACAGCACATTTTATATAATCTAAACCAAACTCTCTCTCTCTCTCTCTCCTTAACACTTATACTATCAATAGCTTATGAAGATACATGGAAAAAAGAATAGAACAATCTCGTTATCTGGCAACAATAGTCCCCTCAGACGTACAATTAGAGCTAGCCACAATAAACCTGATGGAAAGCAGTTCCTTATATTGTGACAATCCTAGCCTCTTGTTCATATACTCTAACTTAAAACACTGCTTAATGTTTTAAAATTAGTATAAAGTTTCATGCAACTTTTAGGATATTTTAATCTGACCTTTCCAGATTCTATTCTATATCACACTTTCCTTTAGTGCCATCCGTAAGTTCTCACGGGGGCCCCAACTGATCAAGAGTTATGGGCCCAAAAGCAAGCAACCCCTTTGCGCTATTGTTGGAACACCACGGACTGCGGGCCCCTAATGGTCGTGGGCCCGGGTTCATTGAACCCCTTCGCGCCATGGATGCTACGCCACTGATGTCAGCTACCCATTACAACTGGTTGGGCTCAGAGGTTCCCGAAGAGCCTGAAATTAGAAATCCAAGTCTTCACCAGGATTCGATCCCGGGGCCTCAGATCAGAAACAAGGCGCTTTACCTCACAGCCACTGCTCCTAATTTGAAAGAGGATAGAATTACAAGGAAAGACAGTATGCGAGATCAGTCATTAAATCTCAAG
>JADKLZ010001913.1:3237982-3253803 GCA_021533235.1 Biomphalaria straminea
TGTTGGTCAAACTATGTTGTCCAAATATCAAACTGATCAAGGAATGAAGGAATCAAAGCCTCCTTTAGATGTTATTACTAGATTCAATAGTACATATTATTTGCTGGAATGGATTGACCAAAACTCTTTTCCTGTCTCTCTTGCACTTGTAGAATGTGGTGTTAAAAAGAAATGTGCAAGAAATCCACCAAAACCATTAACACAAACTTTACAAGATACTCTGAAAGCTTCTCTTCCAATTCTAAGACCAACAGCAGAAGCAACAACAGTTTTGAGTGCTGATTCCAATGTCAGCATAAGTTTGATCTATCCTTGCATTTTTACATTGAAGGAAGAGTTAGTGTCCAAATCACCAACAGGTCTCCAACAATTTTGAGATGAGCTATTGAAACAACTTGGAGCAAGATTTGATTTGACAATGGATCATCTCCTGGCAGCCACATTCATTGATCCAAGATTTAAACACTACTTATTTTCAGAAGCTGAAACTAAAAAAGCTGTCTTATTTGTAGAGACAATATTGGCTAACTCTGACGGAAGCAAAATTGGCGAAAATTCTGATGAATTGCCACGTGAAAGTCTTGTTCAAGACAGGAATAGGGGAAGCCTTATGGATTCAATGTTCAAGAAAGTGCATGATGCTCAAGGAGATACCAGAATCAACAAAATTTCCACCATTTCTGAGCAAATTAAGGATGAAGTCAGTTTGTATTCGAAGCAAGCAGTTGTAAATCGAAACATTTTAAAAGTATTAATATTTTTCCACTTTTGGCCAGAGCAGCTAGGAATTTGCTTGTAATTCAGGCAACAAATTAATCATAAGAAAGAGTTAATTCAGTAGGAGGACAAATTATTACTGACCATCGTCACAATCTCTCGGAAAATAATGCTGAAACTTGATTTGGGCAAAAATAAATAAAGAACTACTTTTTTAAAACGCGAGGGCGCGGTGGTTGAGCGGTAAAGCGTTTGGCTTCCGTACTGGAGGTCCCGGGTTCGAATCCTGGTGAAGACAGAGATTTTTATTTCGGGATTTTCGGGCGCCCTTGAATCTACCCAGCTCTAACGGGTACCTGACATTAGTTGGGGAAAAGTAAAGGCGGTTGGTCGTTGTGCTGGCCACATGACACCCTCGTTAACCGTAGGCCACAGAATCAGATGACCTTTACATCATCTGCCCTATAGGCCACAAGGTCTGAAAGGGGGAACTTTTTTTTAAAACGCCTGCTTTGCAATTTAATTATTGCTAACATTTTAATGTGTTTCAGTATAAATAAACATAATATAATAAAAATTTTGAAGTTCAAGTTTTGTTGTACACTTGTTGGTTGTCATGTTTTTTCAAGAATATTCGATTCGAATTCGATTCGAAATTCGAATATTTTCTGATATTCGATTCGATATTCGATTCGAAAAAAATTTCCTGATTCGCAGGTCCCTAATATATATATATATATATATATATATATATATATATATATATATATATTATATATATATATTCACTCAAATCAATGAAGTAAATCATTTCCTGTTAGATTCCGATGAGATAATGTTTGAAAATTGTAGTTTGAAATAATTCACATCTGTTGATTTTAATAATTTTATGTACATTTAAATAGATTGATTACCTATATTCTTTTTAGATTATGTATATAAAAATCGCAAAATAATAATTATGAGACTAGAGTGCTCTTATTTTCGATGTTGAATTACTAGATCTAGATCTGAATATTAAATTATATGTTACATAGGTTAGGGTAAAAAAAAAAAAAAACTTCTTTTAGCCACTTTACAAAACAACGCCTTGTTTCAGCTTTTTAACTCTTTCTCTCCTAACTGACGATACCAAAGTTGATTCCACCAGAACGTGTTCAATAATAACGGAGAGAAAGAGTTAAAAAAGAATTCACTTTTTTGTGTAGTGTTAGAGATATCCATGTCCAGTATGGGAGAGACTTACCCAGAACCAAGGCCTCTCGGAACACCCTTTTGTGGCCCATGCCCCAGATGGGTCCACATGCGGAGATGATGAGATGATGGCATCCTGTTATCAAAGGTCGTGGGTTCGCGACCATGCGGCAGGCTTGGACTAGGACGTCCTATAAAATATTCAGACTCTCTTACATATTCGAATTTTGGTCGAATACTCTCTTACATGTTCGAATTTAGGTCAAGAACTATCGTGATCGAAATACCCTGCTCGTGTACTAAAGATATAAATATGAATGTTATATTAAGTCCTTGCTATTGCACTGCAAGTAATGTCCTCTAGTAGAGTACTGCACTCATCCTTAATCTTCAGAATCAATGACATTGCTGTCGTTATTATTATATGTTAAAGTGTGGTCTAAATGTTTTTATCTAAATTAAGCTTTTTACATGTTAGCCTCGTTATGATTAAATCCGGCACTTATGTAAAGAGTCCTATTCTATTTGGAAGGGAAGGGGGGGGGGTAAGGGGTTGAACTGGATCTCTTTGGTTAGCAGCATGGTGTAAGTTATTTTTAGAGAAAGTTGGGCTAAGAGAAGGGAGGTAAGTCTGGCTGTGAGTAGAAGCACTGGATGATTGACGAAGTTATCTCCCTGTGGCGTCAGCTCATATTCTCCCTCAACACTTTTGGTCTAGGAGTGAGTGGGGCAGAGGGATGGGCAGGAGGCAGGAAGAAAAAAAAAGAGGGGGGGGGGAGTGGAGTAAAGTTATAATTAATAGTGTTTAACTAATAATTAAAGAAGTGCCCATTATGAGTGGTCTGTTTGTGAGTACTTGAAAGGTAGCCCAAACATTGCTATATAAACATATATCTAACAACGTACTTGTTTATAGTAGCAGATAAACTGAATTATTTATTTGTCTTAATCTCAGTAGGATAGGGATAGATTTCGGGATATAAGGATTAAGATGTGAGACTAGGGATATACAATAATACATCCAGTGACGTAACTAGGAATTGGTCATCATGTTGGGTCCCTGGAGCTTGACCTCTTGGGTGGGGGGCCCTGCATTTTGCGTAATATTTAATATTTAATTTTAAAAAAAACACTCATTTGGGCCTCAGCCCTCAATTGGGGCCTGATATATTTTTAAATCTCCCACCTACCGTAGCTATGCCACTGAATACATTTAAATATTTTGTTTTGTTCAGAACTTGCGCTGTACTGGAAATTATGAAGTGCTTTGTGCCCCCCCCCCTCTTTTTTTTTCCCAAAACCAAATCTGACTCCCACCATTCTGTCTTTTGTTTGTGAACCAATTAGACAAGGTAGATTACTCAAACTCTGCCCACCTGATCCGGGGGAGACCACCCAGCTAGAGTTCAAAAAAAAAAATATACACGATTTTTCCCCTTTACTTTTAAATGTCGTTTTAACGATACTAGACTAAAAATACTTAATAGTCTGATTTTAAAATGATTGTCACAAGTTGTGAGTTTTCTCCCCGGAACAAATGTACCGATACAAGGTGTCTTAAAATTTGTCTCCCTTCCCCCATATACACATATATACTATATACACTCTCCTGACACTTAGAGGCATTGAGATTTTTAATGCTTGTTATATTTAAGTTGTATTCCTTTGTCGCTGTGAGTTATGTTTCCCTTTATTGTGAACAAGCAGTTTCAGCGCAAGATGGCGCCGTGTGATACGTGAATTAGATGTATACGGCCGCCCAAAGTCTGCAGTTGTTGTTTTGATACTTCAATACTAACCAACATGGTGGCAGAGGTTGGATGCTTCAATATGTACTTTTAGATTTATATATAGTGTTATGGCAGATTAGAAATTACTTAACCCTAACCCTAATTCCAGATACCAATCAGAGAACCCTAATGCCAGATACCTACCAAAGAACCCTATTGCCAGATACCAATCAGAGTTAGGTAAATTCAGGGGCGCTTTAAAAATCTCGAAATTCAAAGTCACAGTCTTCACAAAGATTGGAACCTACGACCCCAGGTTCAGAAGCCAAGCGCCTAACTACTTAGCCATCGCGCTCCCAAGCGTATTAAGAGTCGAGCTAATAACTCGAATGTTGTCTTTTTTTTTTTCAATAATCAACAAAAATATGAATAGTTTGCACGGCATATTAACTGTGGCATTTTATGTCTCGAGAGATGATCTTTTCCATTTGCAACTTCTTGTGTGACTAAAGAGGCCAATCCTTGATACACAGCTGCAGTCGCAGGTTGGGCATATGTAATTACCAGGCGCTGTTGTATTCCCGGTATATAATTTGAACATAAAGAAGAAATTATATATATATATATATATATATATATATATATATATATATATATATTTTTTTATATATAAATATAAATAACAATGAAGATTGAAAATCTCTTCTAAGCAAAATGTTATTTTTTTATTATTTTTTTTTGCAAATTTACCTAGTTTTGTGAATAGCACAAATTTACTTAGTTAATAGCCCAAATTTACTTAGTTTTGTGAATAGCCCAAATTTACTTAGTTTTGTGAATAGCCCAAATTTACCTCGTTTTTGTGAGTAGCCCAGATTTACTTAGTTTTGTGAATAGCTCAAAGTTACTTAGTTTTGTGAATAGCCCAAATTTCCTTAGGTTTGTGAATAGCCCAAATTTACTTTGTTTTGTGAATAGCCCAAATTTACTTAGGTTTGTGAATAGCCCAAATAATCAAAAAGAGGGGTAGGGGGATCAGTGGGAATATTTAAGAGGTTAGATTTGTCTTAGGTTATAAAAAAAATAATGCACTCTAACAATGAAGTGATCGCATTAACCAGCAGCAGCTAATTAAGTCTGATGAAGACTGATCTTTGTCATTGATATTTCCTTAGTGGCACGGGAAAGACTCGTGCACGGCAGCCACCTCTACCCCTCCCCCTTTCTCCTACACCAGCAAACACAAAGCCTGGAGAGGGCTTCATTTCAAGGGAGAGAATAATGAAGTGTAGAGGGAAGAGTTAATCTGTTTACAAAGATGAGACCAGAAGGAAAACAAGAACTTCTAGAATTACCACCCTTGCCTCAGCTCTCATGATCCAATTCCCCCTAGCTCTTAAACATATTCAGGATTTTATTCAGCAGGGGACGACATGTTATCCCGGGTTGGCCTGGATGACCTATCACTCCGCGAATTCTTATGGCCCAAGCGAAATGGAAACGAAAGAACCTAAGAACTGTTCGTTGGTGTTCTAGAGGCGCCCCCAAATCTCTTAATAATGGAAGATCAAGGAAGTTAAGATTGGCAGAAGCTACCCTAGTGGCGCCACTTTTCCTACCACCCGAGCCTGATTTGTTATTGCTTACGTATCGGGTCATTAAGTTACAGCTCGTTTAGTTTTTGGATTGAATTTTAAGCCGAAACGAAGATCGGGAGTATAGGCACTCTGCGTGCGAGATAAGCGCTCTAGTTCGATTCTCACAAGTTAGCATAGGGAGGCCAAAGTAAACAGAATGACTGTTGTCCCGTCTTTCCAGGGGCGTAGCGAAGTACTCGTGGGCTCGGGCTAAAAAATATAATGGTTCCACCTTCCTTCCAAGACAGTGGCGTAGCTAGGGTGGGGGAGGAGGAAGGGAAGAATTTGAAAATACTCTTGGCCCCCATTTTAGGGGATCCCCAAATTAGTGTGTGTGGGGGGGGTCTACTTTAAAAGTTTAATATTACGCAAATCGCATGGGCCCCATTAGATGTCAAGTTCCCCCCCCCGGGCCCCAAAACGATGGAAAATTCCTAGCTACGCACTGCTCTAAGAAGTTATATAGTTGAGTAAGACAAAAAAAAAGCAAAACAAAAAACGAACATTCCTGTATGTATCAGTACATTTACAACCTATACATTCAAATGTCTATACCAACTTTTACCAATATTAGTGTCATGATAATCAGATCATGTAGGTTTACTAAAAAGCAAACACCATCTTTTAAAGGCCCCAGTCGGCTCCTAAATAATCATGGGCCACCTTGGATTGAACCCTTCGCGCCATGACAGTGCCAGATTTATCGATGGTCCATCCCGCTACTCAGGCTATACCTTAGGTCCCTGACTTTCTAAAGTAAAAAAAACTAAAGTGTCCCTTTCAGACACTGCCTGGTCCTCTTCCTGACTGCAAAGCCACAAGTCTGGGAACAGGCTGACCATGATGACCAAGCTGTCCAATCACCATGAACTGCAAGACAAAGACAGTCAAAACTTAAAACATATAGATATACTATATTGCTCATTTGATTGACATTGACGATGTAATATCCTATTCTCAACATGAGTGTTTCCCCAAACTTTTTTTCTTTCACTGAACATTCTGAGTATTTAATAATAATTGTAATAGTAGGCTAGTAGAGACTAACAAACACTTTCTTGTCTGTTTAAATGCTGCTTTATTAAAGTTAGATCGTCCATATATATAGGCCTAAAAGGAATTCAATTATCCCCCCCCTATCAGTTAATTAGCACATTCTTTCGACATCTCAGCAATGTGGGTTACTGGGTTACAATAACAGGACGGGCATGACACGACAAAGAACATATACTATCACATCTCCCTTCTTACAAACATTCAATGCATTCAATGATAAAACATCTATAACATTATTTCTATATTCTAGCACAACATATTTACATCATACTAGCACAACATATTTACATCTAACATATATATTCAAAAGACATTTCAAAGTAACTAGTCATCAAAATTTAAAACATTTGCATTATAAAATTCTAACATTACTATTATGTTTACAAATTACAGATAACGAAAATTCTAACATTGCTATTATGTTTACAAATACAGATAACGATATAATATTATTATAATATATAATGTAAGAAAACATCAAAGAGCCTTTTACACATCAGGCTGTATTTCAAATAATGAATGTCTAAATATCTACATCAGGAAAACGTTTCGGTGGTCTTACTGGTCTGCCATAGCGTGTAACCACTGGGGCTGGGCCGTATTGTGTTACAACAGGTGCTGTACTAGCACTCGCTGTCTCGGGTTCTGTAACTTGCGTTTCGTAGGATGTATCAGAATTGTCCCATTCAAATACATCTGGAGTTTCATTTGGTCTAGAAAATGTCTTTCTTAACATTTTTCTATTTCTTCTATATGTGGCCCCTTCAGGTGTCTGTACAAAGTATGATCTTGGCGTTGAAGCTTCTGAGACGACAGTGGCTGGCTTCCACTGACTTCCAGGTTTCTTTTGCATAAAGACCTTATTTCCAGGATGAAACTGTTGTCTTTCATTGCGCCTAGCCGTTCTGTCATAATATTTTCTTTGATCATTTTTTCTCTTTTTCCATACATCTGCCATTTCTTTCTGGTCTGGAACTTGTGGTCTGAGATACGTATTTGTTGTCGGAAGATTAGTTCTCAAACGTCTGCCCATCAGCAACCTTGCTGGTGATGGTCCATCTGGACTTGGAGCATTTCTGAACTGTAGCATGGCTAAATATGGATCTTGGCCATATGTTCTGGCTTTATTCATAATTTTCTTTACTGTCTGTATTGCGCGTTCAGCCATCCCATTAGATTGTGGAAATCTGGGACTCGAAGTAATATGTCGAAAACCCCAGCTCTTAGAGAATTTGAGAAACTCTTCGCAGCTGAACTGAGGTCCATTATCAGTAATTACTTCCTTGGGGATGCCATGACGAGCAAATTGTGACTTCATATAAGCAATCACGTCTGAAGCTTTAAGTGTTGGAATGAGATTAATCTCAAAGAATCTACTGTAGTAGTCAACAAGAAGTAAATAGTTCTTACCGAAATGCTCAAAGAGGTCAGCTCCAATCTTTTCCCAGGGAAGTTGAGGTGTATCGTGTGGTAACATTGGCTCCTTCTGCTGGGACTTCTGGTGTTCATTGCATACTGCACAGCTAGATACCATGTCTATAATTTGTTTTGACATTCCGGGCCAGAAGAACACCTCCTTGGCTGTACCCAGACATCTATCACGTCCAAGGTGACCTTGATGAAGTCTTTGCAACATTTCTTTTTGTAATGCTTTTGGTACTATTATTCTTTCTCCTTTTAAAAGTAGACCATTGCTTTCACTAAGCTCTTCTTTAAATCCATAATAAGCTCGTATTTCTTGAGGAATTTCATTTCTCGTGTTTGGCCATCCTATCAAGATTTGATCTTTTAACAGTCTTAGGATGGCATCGTTTGCAATTGCTTGCTGAAAATGTTTTATATTTTCATCTGACACAGGCAGGCTATCTATAATAAGATGAACCTGTGCGTCCCAGTCATCACTTGATGGATGTTTCACTGACAGCGATGCTCGTGAAAGTGTGTCTGAAATAGACATTTCTTTGCCTGGCTTATATTTCAGCAGGATTTCATACTTCATAAGACGAAGAAGCATTCTCTGAAGTCTTGGTGGTGAAGATGACAAAGGCTTTTTGATGATCACCTCTAACGGCTTGTGATCTGTCTCAACTTGTACTTCACGTCCATACACATAATAGTGGAAATGCTCAACTCCAAACACTATTGCGAGCATTTCTTTCTCTATTTGTGCATAACGTTTTTCGCATTCTGTGAGAGATCTTGATGCGTAAGCCACTGGCCTCTCATTTTGAATTAATACAGCACCAAGTCCCTCTTGCGAAGCATCTACTGACAACTTGACTGGTTGTGAAACATCATAAAAAGCTAAAACAGGGGCAGTTGTGATCATGTTTTTTAAGTAATCAACTGCATTCTGATGTTGTTCCAACCACATCCATTCACTCTCTTGTTTAAGTAGCTCCCTCAAGGGAGCAGTGACATCAGACAGATTTTGTATGAATTTGCCAAGATAATTTATCATGCCCAGAAATCTTTCTAGTTCTTTGCGGTTTGAAGGGCATGGCATAGAGTGTATTGCTTCAATCTTGGAGTCGTCAGGCTTGATTCCACTATCTGTAATAACGTGTCCAACAAATTTTACTTCTTTTACTCTAAGGCTACATTTTGATAATTTCAATTTAATTCCTTCTTTTCTTGCTATGTCAAGGACTCTCTGAAGTTTCTCATCATGTTCTTTTGTAGTTTTACCAGCTATCAATATTTCGTCCATATAGGTTTCAACACCTTGAATATTTTCAAAAATTTGGTGAAATCGTTTTGCAAACACTTCCGCAGAAGAGTTTAGTCCAAATGGTAGTCGTAAAAACTTATATCTACCAAATGGTGTGTTGAACGTTGTCAGATCTGTACAGTTCTTATCAAGTTTGATTTGCCAAAAGGCACTTGTTGAATCTAGCACAGTAAACACTTGGCTGCCACTTAGCCGGCTGGCTATTTCTTCAATGGTCGGTAACTGGTAGTGCTCTCTCTGAATGGCAGTGTTAAGATCTCTCGGATCTAGACAAATTCTTAAACCACCTCCTTTCTTTTCGACAAGAACTAGTGAGTTGACCCATGCTGTGGGATGATCAACTTTTTCGATGACACCCTCGATTTCCATTCGTCTAAGCTCTTTTTTCAATTCTTCTCGAAGTGCCGCTGGAACTTTTCTTGCTGCATGAACCACTGGTCTTATGTTTGGATCAACTTTGATTGTATACTCTTCTTTCAAGCACCCAAGGCCAGTAAAAACATCAGCATAGTTGTTTAATGTTTTATCTTCTAAAAAATCTACTCTCTGAATAAGGTTCATCTGCTGACAACCTGGTAGACCCAAAATTGGTTTGGAGTGTGTATCTACTACTTGAAACTCTATCCATGCAGTTCTTTCTTTTACTGAACATTTAAGTTGTGTTTTGCCAACAACCTTTAAATGTTCACCACTGTATGTAGTGAGTCTTGATGTTGATTTCTGGAGTTTCTTTCTTCTAAGTTGATTAAAAATCCTATAAGGAAGAATGTTGACTTGTGCACCTGTATCCAATGTAAATGTTATATGTTTGTTTTCTAGAGTGATAACTGTATTCCACTCATTACATTGGCTTTGTGAACCAATACTGCCAATTAAAGAAGTTTCAGACTTGGTATCATCTGTTGCTTCAGTCTTGTTATTGATGGATTGTATATTATTTGATCTGCATACATTAGAAAAATGGTTCATTTTGTGGCATTTGTGACATATTTTACCGTAAGCTGGACACTGCTTTGGTAAATGTTTTCTACCACAATTGCCGCAGTTCAAGGTTGATTTCGTTCTACTAAAGTTCTTAGTAGCTGAGGACACCGCTTGAACGTCACATTCTTCTTTCATGACTTTAAGTGGCCATTCAGTTGCTTCCGCTGCACGGCAAATGTGTTCAGCCTTGATAAGGTTCATATCAGTTTCTCTTAAAAGTCTTGCTCTTGTGCTGTCATTTTTTATACCGCCTACTATTTGGTCTTTAATAAGTGAATCTTTTAGTGACTCAAATTCACATGACCTTGCCTTGAGTTTGAGGTCGGTCAAAAAGCTGTCAAAAGTTTCTCCTTCATTTTGATTTCTCTTGAAAAAAATATGTCTTTCAATCGTTACATTCTTCCTCGGAAGGCAGTATTTTTCAAACTTGTTTAAAATGCAATTCAGTGTATGAAAAGACTTGCTGATATCGCAGTCTTCACACTCGTCATCTGTCCACTGGAATGTGTTGTATACTTGGACTGCTTCGTGGCCAATAACATGTAGTAGCGTCATGGACTGTACTTTATTACTTTTAGTATCAAGTCCACTTGCTATGGTGTAAATTTGAAACGACTGTTTAAAACTTCTCCAGTTTTCTGCAACATTTCCATTAAATTCCAGTGGTTGTGGCGGGTGGAGTCGGTCCATCTGACACCATGTAATAGTAGGCTAGTAGAGACTAACAAACACTTTCTTGTCTGTTTAAATGCTGCTTTATTAAAGTTAGATCGTCCATATATATAGGCCTAAAAGGAATTCAATTATCCCCCCCCTATCAGTTAATTAGCACATTCTTTCGACATCTCAGCAATGTGGGTTACTGGGTTACAATAACAGGACGGGCATGACACGACAAAGAACATATACTATCACAATAATAATAATAATTCTCGTTGCCTGTCAGAGGGCGGTACTGCTGCAGACCTGCCACATCACCAGAAAATTCCTCAGTGGAAACTGATAAAGGGACTACAATGAATTTTGTTTCCCTTTAACGAAACTCGACCCTGGCTGCGCCAGAGAAAGAATACTCGTTCTTTTATTATAATAATAATAATAATAATTTTATTTATAAAGTAAAAGTAAGTAAAGTTCCCCTTTCAGACCTTGTGGTCTATAGGGCAGATGATGTAAAAGTCATCGGATTCTGTGGCCTACGGTTAATGAGGGTGTCATGTGGCCAGCACAACGACTCAGAGGCGCCCGAATATCCGAAATTAAAAAATCCCAGTCTTCATCAGGATTCGAACCTCGGACCCCGGTTCGTGAGTCATATTATTTACCGCTCAACCAGCGCGCCTCCTCTGACTTTCAAAGGGCCCCAATAAACTTTTTCTGAGCGAAGCTTGTTATGAATATAATTTATTTGAAGATTGGAGGCCCCAGGCAGCTGTCTAGTCTGCCTACGCCTAAGGTCTGCTTTGTAATGTTTGTTATTGAAGATTGTCCAAGGAATATAAATATTTTACTGTATTGTAAATAAAGTGTTGGCAGAGGAGTTGATTGTGGAGAAACTAGTTGAAGAATTTTCAATGTGAGAAAGATAAGTGACAGATGAGTGACAGTTAAGTGGACATCATTTGGGAATGTTAATATTTGGAAGACATTCATATTTCTTTAAGTTGAGCACGAAATGCTCTGTAAAATCTTCCTAATGGTCTCAAAACTCAATTTTTATTTGTGTCAAAATAGAAGCAAAGAAAAGAAGAGAGGGAGGTCGGGAGAAAGAGAGAGAACACGAATTGAGCTATCTGACACACACCACAACTGGTAGAAGAGATATGTGGTGCTCTGTTGCAACAAAAGGTGTATCCTATTAACATTTGCCACTTTGTTATCAAGCAAAGGCAACCACAGCAACATATGTTTTGTCTACAACTTAGTTCGTTCACTTTCTCTTGTATTAATCTTGGTGAATGAGAAAATGCATAATACCAGGTACGTGTGAAACACACAGAAATATACTTAGTATTTTAAATAGCATTCTGTTTGTCTTTCTACCCAAACTAATAGCAATGTCTTCGACTCCGAATATAAAGGATGCGTTCAATGATTCACAAGACTATGCAGACCATCTTAAAGAGTCATACTTGTGTTGTACTGCGTACTTGGAACACCAAGGTCAGCAAAAGTGAACAAAAGCTCCCTTTCACCAGCCTGAATGGACGATTGTAAGTTCCCCCGACCTACCGTCCTGTTCGACGGGGGGTGAGACTCTGGGGTAAAACTTAAAGAGTTTTTGCTGCGTTCAATGTCAATGGACACGGACACTCCGGCTCGCTGACTAGAGTCGCGGCCGAAAGCCGCACAACTTGCTTCCCTCGTCGTTTTCCTGTACTGTACCAGGCCGACCCGTGGAGGTCTCCGCCATTGATGAAACGAACTATTGAGGGATGTGACAGGTCTTAACGAGAGCATTGATACATCCCCGCCAATGCAATGAGCCCATTCTCATGGGCTCTTAGGCACTCCCACGGGATCTTTGTTTAGCTACTCTTTGGCCTAGTCGTCCCCTCATACTACCGTTTCCACCCGGGCGCCACGATGAGGCAGAGCAGCAAGCCCGGGCCCAGTTGTGACCTGTATATTTTCCCGCATCTCGTGAAGACAAAAGTTCCATCAAGGATATAAAGACATATAATTTGAATTTAACACCTTTCTTTCTGACAGATCCTTAAAATGTTAAGTCCATCCTTCTGTCCATCTCTCCATCCATCTGTCCATCCTTCTGTCAATCTCTCCATCCATCAGTATTTGCGTAAAAGAATATAAAGTAAGTTCTACAGGGCAGATGACGTTAAGGCCGCCAGATTTTTTGGCCAACGGTTAACGAGCAGGGTGTTGTGTGTACAGAACAACGACTGACCTAGTTTGCTTTCCCCAACTTAAGTCAGGTACACATTAGAGGTGCGTGGACTCAAGGGCGCCCTAAAAAATCCCGAAATTCAAAATCCCAGTCTCACCGGGATTCGAACCCAGGACCCCTGGTTCAGAAGTCAAGCGCTTAACCACTCAACCACCGGGCCCCTATATCAGTATGTATGTACATATAATCAGTGCTCCTCATGTATGTACATATAATCAGTGCTCCTCATGTATGTACATATAATCAGTGCTCCTCAAGTATGTACATATAATCAGTGCTCCTCATGTATGTAAATATAATCAGTGCTCTTCATGTATGTACATATAATCAGTGCTCCTCATGTATGTACATATAATCAGTGCTCCTCATGTATGTACATATAATCAGTGCTGGATTCACAACATAACTTCCTGGGATATTTTTAATCATTTTAATAAAAGAGTAATGAGAAAAAATGTTGATTTCAAAAGGGCCAAGGGCGTAGCTAGAAATTATCTATTGTTTGGGGGGCCCCAGAGGCTTGATTATTTGGGGACTCTGCATTTTGAGTAATAGTTAATTTTAATGTAAAAAACACTCATTTGGGCCCCCACTGAGATGAAATTTTCAAACTCTCCCCCCCCACCCTACCTAAGCTACTGAAAGAAGGGTTATATCTCAAAACCTTAAGAACTAATTCTAAGACCGGTCCTGCATATATTTCTGTCTATATATTTATTGATCATTCTGTACAATATGATGTCCTGCTCTCTTTTTCTCTCTGTCTTTATCGCTCTCTTTCTCTATTCGTATCCCCTCTCTCTCTTTTTCTCTCTCTCTCTCTCTCTTCTCATTTTCTCCAGCGTGTATGTGTGTCTGTGAGTTAATGTCAAGATGCTAGTAACAAATTGACCAATAGGGGAAGCTGACTCAACAACCCCAAAGCGTCAACTCAGCGGGTCCCCAGGGAACAAGGGACACAATTAATGTGACATCACGAACATATATTGTTGAACATTAGTTACGGGACTTGGCTCTATTCTTCAGTTCAGTAAATGGAGTTTAGGGATTTGGGCGTTTTTTTTTTAAAGCTTATCTATAGCATACAGACTTTTAGTTTAGGGCAGTTCAGGCGATTATATGTATAGTGAATATAGATTATAGATTAATCTATAAAAGATTATATTATATTATATAGATTATATTATTTTTCCATCGTATATTATTATTTATAATAGGCTTGTCTATTATTTATTATTATTATTATTATAGCTTTTATATAGCGCTACTTTCATGCTTATGGCATGCTCAGAGCGCTTTGGTCCAATCTCATTTGTGGACCAGTGGGGGGGAGGGGGTATCTAGGAGCTGGTTTTCCCGTGCTGCCTTTGGGCGCTCAGTAAACACAACTCTGCCCGAGTCGGGTGTCGAACCTCGAGCCCCCTTCTAGGTAGCCAAGCAAGCCAAGCTCAAGCCGCACTTGGCCTCTCGACCACGCTTCCCACCGGAAATTATAGACGTTAAAAAAAAAAACAAGTCGTATCTATACCCTTATGTAGGTTGAGTGGCTATGCAGTAAAGCTCTTTGTTTCCAAACCGACAGGTCTTGGGTTTAAATCTTGATGAAGAATGTGGGTTTTTGAACTTCGGTATTTTTTAAGACGACATTGAGTCCAGCCAACTGATATGGGTACCTGGTATTAGTTGGAAAAGGCATTGCGCGTTGTGTTGGCTACATGACACCGTGTTAACAGTCGGCCATAAAAAGAGATGAGTTGGCATCATCAGCCTATAGATCGCTAAGTCTGAAATAGGCACTTGCCTAATTATTTCAGTTTAAACCTGATTATAGGTGTGCGAGTTATTTAATGTTCGTGTTCCGGAAGTCACAGCCCAAGTCGGTTAGAGAAGTTTTGACAAGTGTATCATTGGTCAGGTAGCACTTGTTTAGTACATTTGAAGAATTTTTCTTTGAAATAAGGGTCTTCAAACACTATGATAGGTCCCCCCTCTCTTTCTCTCTCCTTTTCTCTCTTTCTATTTCTCTCTCTTTCTCTCTCTTTCTCTTTTTTCTCTTTCTCTCTTTCTTTCTCTCTCTCTTTCTCTCTCTTTCTCTTTCTCTCTCTCTTTCTCTCTCTTTCTCTTTTTTCTCTTTCTCTCTCTTTCTTTCTCTCTCTTTCTCTTTCTCTCTCTCTTTAAATTTTTCTCTTTCTCTCTCGCTTTCTCATTCTCTCTTTCTCTCTTGCCCTCTCTCTCTCTTTCTCTCTCTCCCTCTCTCTCTTTTTTATCTCCGTCACCCCCCCCCCTTATCTTTTGTACGAGTGTTTTTGAACGACCGTTTCGAAACTCTGTTGTAACGAAATAAAAAAAAAAAAGAAGCAATCCCGAAAACCTTCACATTCGACTAGCAATTTATTGCATGATTGATAATAGTTGAACGCATACAGAAAACACACAAAACACACACAGATGTCGGAGGAACATGTATTACTTATATATTTTATTGTGACATTTACTAATGACTTGTTTTTTTGTTTGTTTGTTTTTGTTTGTTTGTTTTTTGTTTGTTTGGTTTTTTTTTGTTTGTTTTTTTTTGTTTGTTTTTTTGGAAATAAATGTTTCTTTCTGTATTTCAGCAATGTTACAGACTGGTCGCTTCTTTCAAGATCCAAGTCTGGTCAGTTACGTCCAGCTAGAAGTGGACGAGGAGTCCGACAATAATCAGCTGTTGGTTGGTGGCATGTAAGTAGAGTCGAATAGAAGCCCGTTTTAAGTTAAGGAACAGAAAGTATCGAAGTGAGCTATTGAAAGTATCGAAGTGAGCTATTGAAAGTATCCAAGTGAGCTATTGAAAGTATCGAAGTGAGCTATTGAAAGTATCGAAG
>JADKLZ010001913.1:3253813-3264420 GCA_021533235.1 Biomphalaria straminea
TTGAAAGTATCGAAGTGAGCTATTGAAAGTATCGAAGTGAGCTATTGATTACTTCGCAAGAGAAGGAGAGAAAAGATGATCACTGTTTGTGGCATTGCCCTTTTTTTTAAATCTAAAATTTTGAAGTTATAGCATTAAAATTGTAGATTAACTCTTTCTCTTCTGTAGATTAACTCTTTCTCTTCTGTAGATTAACTCTTTCTCTTCGTTATTATTTTCCACGTTCCGACGGAATTCTTCATTTTGCTCATTAGTAATTTTTGTTTTACCATGTTAAGATTTAGGTTGAATAACCTTTTCGTTTGATATCAGAAAGTGTTTTAATTTGGTCTAGAATAGAAGGGGAATGCATGCTTGTTTTTTTTATATAACACAAAGCAACGTTTATAAAAACAAATATTAATTTCATTTAATGATGTCAAATCAACGATGGTATCGTCGATTAGGAAAGAGTTAAAAATATATATCTAGATGTTTTACCTTGTTTGTGTCAGTAATATGACTTTATTTCTTCTTCCTTCCCAGGAACAAGCTGTTTCGGTTGGACCTTGACAACTTCACGTTACTAGAGACAGCGGACTGGTATTCACCAGCAGATAAACAAGACTACTGCAACATTGTCTATAACGCGGTCAGTCAATTTTCGTATCCTTAGCCCATTATTTAGCCGCCACCACCCTCCTCTTTCTTGCCTTTCTTTTTCTATGTAAATGTTAGTAGAGACATTCCCACCCGCCCCTCAGCCATTTGTAAACATTTTCGTCCTTTAATTATATGTAAGATTTTACCAACAGAGATTGCAGACCACGTCCTCCAAGACTGCGCTCTTTACCAAGAGGCCCGTCTAAGACACTGGCCCCAAAACACCCCAATAGAAAGAAAACTATATGGAGAGCTCCCTGACTTGGAAACCACTGCGGAGGTCATCTCGGGACTCGGATATTGGTGTAGTGATCTGAACCCTCCAACATAATAATGAGAACGAAGAAGAAGAAGAATTACCAACTTACTAGGCCTACTTAGGGCTTGCTAGTCAAAATCTCTACATTGTATTTAGGCTCCTGTTTATAACGGCAGAGGCCTATTTAAATTAAGAATTCCAATGATCAGCATCTTGCTCAAGAAATTGTTACCCAACGAATTAAATTGATTAAAAAAGATGGGCATCGTAATTAGAGGATTTAGGACCAAGTTTGTTTTTTTCAATTACATTCTGTTTGACTGAAACGTAACGCTGCACTTTGACAAGGGAAGCAACCAACTTATTATTTTTTTTATTGTACAGTTGCTGTTATTATGTCCCTTGCTTGATGTAATTTTTTTTTGTTTTTGTCTAACTTCCACAGGCTGACTGCCACAATTACATACGGGTTCTTTTATTACAAAACGCTTACGTATTTGCTTGCGGTACCAACTCTTATAGCCCGATGTGTCAATGGAGACTGGTAAGATATACTAACATAGACACTTACATATCTCTTAGCTATCCACATGACAATGATTTTGAAGCAGTATGACCATGGCTTCTCTCTCTCTCTTAACAGGCCAGCAATCTGTCTGTGGTGCTGAATTCAACAGATTCCAGGGGCCTGTGTCCATACAGCCCGTCCTACAATGCCACGGCCATCATTTCCAACGATGGTGACCTCTACACAGCCACAGTGTTTGACACTTATGGTAGAGACCCACTGATAATTAGGTCGGCAGGTTCCTCTGTTAGCCTCAGGACGATGAAGCATGATTCTCATTGGTTGAACGGTGAGTGACATCGTGTCATGGATTCAGATGAAGGCAACAATAAGCTATGGAGACGCGGTGGCTGAGCGGTAAAGCGCTTGGCTTCTGAACAAGGGGTCCCGAGTTTGAATCCTGGTGAAGACTGGAATTTTTATTTTGGTGCTCTGATGGTTTCTGAATGTTCCTTAACCATTGTACATTATATTTAAAATATTTTAAGCAACAGTATTATTTACATTAAGTCTATTTTAAAATGTATTAAATATAATTTAAATTAAATAATATAATATAAAAGTGGATGATTATGAACAGTTTAAAATTAAGTTTTTCTTAATGTTTAGTTTTTATTTTAATAATAATAATAATAATAATACTGCTGCAGACCTGCCACATCACCAGAAAATTCCTCAGTGGAAACTGTAAAGGGAATACGATGAATTTTGTCTCCCTTTAACGAAACTCGACTTTTGAAATAATATTCTCTGTAGATTTTACATTTTAAAGTTGTTTTTTTAAATACATTATCCTAATTAAAGTTTATAAATTTAAAGTTTAAATATCACAGAATAATTAATAAAATATGATATTAAAAATGTTTTTTTTTTTTAAATTTTATTCATGCATGTTTTATTTTTTTCCATTTAATCTAGATCCAAGTTTTGTTTCTGCTTTCGAGATGGATAACTTTGTTTACTTTGTGTTCAGAGAGACAGCAGTGGAATACATCAACTGTGGGAAGGTATGAACTAGGACTAGAGATGTAGAAGTACTGAAAGATAAGGGCTTTAATTATTTTTATATCTAGTCAAAATATTAACATATTAAAGCACATATTTTTTGTTCCCATCTAACAGAAAGTCTATTCAAGAATTGCAAGAGTTTGCAAGGTAAGCATTCTACTCTAGTTTTTACAGGAGTTTGGTTTAATATGTTAAAATCTGTTTGTTTTTGCCTAATGATGCTTAGCTTATTTTAAAACTTAGGTCAAATATAACTCAGTTCTTTATTCTAAAACTAATGCTACTCTAAGTCTCTTTATCATGACTAAAGGGTATTAATGACGCCAATTTTGATACCTGGCTTAGGTAAATTCCTTTTGTTTAGGTAGCTATTCCTTTATTAAAATGTTATGAATAATGTCAATATCTAAGTACATAATATGTTGTAAAAATCTTATTTCAAAGAGACTTTTGTATGTAATGAGATGAGAGTTTTAAAATCATTTCTGATAACTGAATGAGGCGAAACAAAAAATGTATTTTAAAAGGAAAATTTTTTGGATAAAAAATAATGGTCTCCTGATCCTATAGTTGAAGAACTAAGAGTCATAATGCTGGTCTTGATTTCAACCCCAGATTGTTGTCACACCTTGGTATCCTGAAAAAAAAGAGCAATGACATAATCAATTGGCCTGAAAAACATTTCAACAAGAAATTATTTATTCTCTGTATCTTAGATATATAATACATTTGTTATTTTTTTGTATCCAATGTACTAATAAAATGTCTGGTTAAATTAAAATATTATACAAATATCTCATTGAGAGTTGCTCAAATGTTTTAATTAATTGATGAATATGTAAATATTGTTGTGTCCTTGCAGAATGATGAGGGAGGTCAGTACAGACTTGCTGGCATCTGGACAAGTTTCAGTAAAGCCAGGATCAACTGTTCTCTGCCTGGGGAGTATCCCTTCTACTTTGATGAAGTGCAGTCAACATTCTTATCTCAGGATGAGAAACTCATATATGCTGTGTTCACTACTCCACCGTAAGTTTGTATACACATTAATCAATTAATTAATTCACCACTGCACTGTAAGTTTATAAATATATTTCTTTTGTATTTAGTACTCTACTATAAATCTGTAAACAGAAGAAAATGATCTGAAAATGGAATTTATTATAAATATAAAGTATATTCTATATTATTGGTGCTTAAAAGAATTTACACAATAAATTCTAGTCATAAGAGGCAACTGCATTTTTATCCTAGTTGGATTGAAATAAATTGTCACTAGAATAATTACATGAATGTCAATTAGAAAGATTGAATATAAAACCCATAAAGTCACAGACTGCCTTTAAAGGGGTATGAGAAATGATCTATGGGATTGATATCAAATCAAATGTCACTGAATAATACTAGGATAACAAATGGACAAAAATAATTGAACATTAAATTCGTGTATATTATTATTATTATTTTTATTTGCTGAAATAAATTAATTGTCTAGACGCCAAATGATAGAATAACAAAATGGCAGTTTTTATGGTTGAGTGTAGCAAATGGTCAAAGGGAAATAACAGCGAAAACATAATTTGTCCTTAAATTTCCATAAGCTCAAGAAAGTTATTTCCCTTTCTTGGGGTTTCATTTAGAAACAAATACTTTCATTGATTTGGCCAGCTTGCACATTATTAAATGACACCCAAAGAGCTAGCTGTATAGTAAATCAGAACTCTGGTGCTTCCATAAAATTTTGGTAACTGTAGGTAAACATGACATCAATATGAGCTCTAGATTAAGTAAGAATCACTATCATTAAGGAATAATTATAAATTCAGTACTAATGGCTTGGATTTCCGCCTAGTTGTGCAGTATGTGCTCTGAATTGTCGTTCAGTTATCTAAATGGTATCTAATGCCATCCCCCGTCATCTTGGAGGTTGGACTAGGAAGTAGATTATCTTCATATCTGAAAAAACATCAGAAACATATAAAACATTTTACAAAACAAACATAATCCTTTTAAATTCCAAACAGTCTAATTTGAGATCTGTTTAGTAGAAATGTGCTAAAAATTATTAAATCCAACTTTAATACCACAGGGTACTATATTGGTCATAGGGTAGTGGTGGTCGAATGGTTAAGAGCTTGACTTCCGAACATGAGGACCTGGGTTCGAATCCCGGTGAAGACTGGGATTTTGAATTGTGGGATTTTTAGGGCGCCCCTGACTCCACCCAGCTCTAATGGGTACCTGACTTTTTTTTGGGAAAGTAAAGGTGGTTTGTTGTTGTGCTGGCCACATAACCCCCTGCTCGTTAACCGTTGGCCAAAGAAACAGATGACCTTAACATCATCTGCCTCATAGATTGCAAGGTCTGAAAGGGACACTTTACTTTTTTTTACTTTTTTACTATATTAATCATGTACACATTCCAACTCACAAGTTAATAGCCATGTTTTGTAAAATTTATTTTTCAGAAACAGCATGGCAGGCTCAGCTGTATGTGTGTATGACTATGAGTCCTTGAAACATGCCTTCAATGGACCATTCAAACACAAAGAGAATCTGAACAGTGCTTGGCTTAAGAAAGAAAACACAAATAAGAAGAAGGTAAAAGAATTGTTCAAGTTTTGATCCAATCAAATGTTCATTTATGGCTGATGATGTATCATTCATCTGTTCAATAATCAAATTTTCATTGTAGTGAATTGATAATATTTCTGTTCTCTACTTACATGGTATGCTATATTTTAAATTACCCTTTAAGTTATTGATGTCATTTCAAAAGAGAAGATAATTGACCTGGAGGTTTACATTTATGGAAAAAAAAGTAATAGGAAACAATGAATCATGAAAACTTTGTTTTGACTTTTAATTATTGAATTGAAGTTTTAAATATTTTTTTTGTTAGTGTGAAAGTAATCGTAGTCACAGATCATCAGATAAACTAAAGGATTTGGTAACTTCTACGCAAGAGTTACTAATGGACAGAGCTGTCATGCCCAGGGAGCTTGGCCCCCTCATTATGAGAGAAAATGAAAGGTAAGTCAGGGTAGTTATTTGAAAGTATTTTCTAGGCTGTAGTTTTCATTATCTGAACAGAATTTCTTTTTTATAATGCTTAAAATATTTGACCTTGTTTTGTTTTTTTGTTGTTGTTTTTTTCAATTATCTTTTATATAAAAAATTATTGAAGGTCCAATAATTAATCTCTAATGATAGTAAATGCTTTTTATTCATCATAAGGCTAATTACCGGTAGACTGTTCCATAACTTTAACACATTAGACGGGTGGTTTTAATATTGGTTTCTATGATATTAAATAACATTTTAACAAAGAAATTTAAACATTACAATCCTAACTTGGTTAAATAATTACTTCTACTAAATAACTTATATGAAAATACTTTAGTCTTATTTAGAAGGGAAGGAAGTCAATCATGGTCTTCATGTTTTAGGTGGAGTAAAATTGTTGTAGACCATGTCATAGCCAAGACTGGCTCTCATGATGTCATCTTCCTGTCCACCGATGACGGCAAAATTAGAAAAATGATGCGGCACCCGACCGGGAAGTCCACTTGTCTGATTGAGGAGATCAAAATAGTGCCCAATGGTCACCCCAAGCCAGTACAAAACATGAAGATCTCCACAGAACAGGTAAGTGACCAGTCAGGAGGAGAGGGCTTGATAAAGCAGCTGGTTCATCTGAGTTCTAGTTTATTAGCAGTACTCAGCACTAGTAGGAATAGAGCAAGACTAATGTTCCCTTTATGTTGATTCCATTTTAGGGTGCCATCTTTGTGGCTGTAGAAGGAAGTGTCTATAGAATTCCATTCCAGCGATGTGGCAGGTTTACAACAAGCGCGTAAGTACCATAGATTTTGTTTCATACGAATCAAAAAAATTTTTTGGACTGTTTACCAGACGTTTCAAAGATAAAATTAAATAGTATATAGAATCAGATGCTAGAGATTTCTGCTGAAATAAACCAATGGAATAGCAGCAAGTAAAAATGAACTACTAAATTTGGATGGGAAGTTTTGAAATGATCATGTGCAATTGTTCCTACACACAGATATATCAAGGGTACATTAATCTCTAAAATATTTAGTTCATCATGTCATAATCTGTATTTTTACTGTTTTTAGCTGCTTTGCAGCAGCACCAGAGTTTCCTGGGCGCATTCCTGGGTCTTAGATAAAGGGGTCATGGGTGGCCAGTGCGTCATGATCCCTCATTTTTACTGTGAGGTCCACTACATCTTGTTACTGAACTATTTGAGATATTATAGCATCGCTTAATTAAGTGTATTATATTTCTGTCAAGTCTTCATTGAATCCAAGTTAAACTGTTCTGCTTTCAGCGCCTGCATCAATGCCCAAGATCCTTACTGTGGCTGGAACCAGAAGACCAACACTTGCTCCCCAGCACCAGGTGGGAATGTCCATGACAAATCCTGGGAACAGAACCTGGTCCAGTGTCCCATCTTAATTTACAAAGGTACACTTTGTCTGGCATAGCCTATATAAACAAATAAGAAAATCAGTAAACAAATTGGAATATTGACAAACCAATGAATTGGATTATTGATAATCAGATTGAGATACTTGAAAATAAAGATTAAAAAAGCAAACAATTTGTCTCCCTTTATCAACAGAACTATTAGGATGAGAAGCAAAAGAAAGACAGTATATCAATTTTCGATTAGATGAAAAAATGTTCAATTTGCTACCTTAATAATTAATCTTAGTAATTGTCAAAACAATTATTTTTAAATCACTGGAATTATGTTTTATGCTTAAAAGTAACTAAAATAAAATTAAGTTACCAACATGAATATTTAAGAAATTACCCTTGTTTCTGATTTATTTTTTAAAATGCTTAATTAAAAGAGATTTAAAAAGAATTTTTTTTAATACATTTATTTTGTGTTAAATAGTATATAATCATTTCTAATGAATGAAAGCAAACATGTAAATTGTAATCTTATCAACTATGCTAATACTTTGTTTATGATAAAGAGATTGTACTTTATAGCTTCTAAACTTCAAAGCTCTTGTTCTCTGTCTTGCCCACTTACACTGACTGTAGTTAATTCTGTCCATCCTATATAATGTGTCTTTTAAAACTCTTTAATAACACTATTGCAGCCAAATAAAAAACTAAAAGAAAGAATAAGCTTTCCAATTCCTCCCATTTCTTGTTGTTAAACTGACCATCTCTTCCTATTCCTCCCATTGCTTGTTGGTCATCTGACCATCCATCTGTATGTTTTACACATGCATTTAAAACTGAAGATGCTTAGACGTTCTCTTCTGATTGCAGTGGATGGAGGCTGGTCAGACTGGTCAGACTGGAGCAGCTGCCCTTATGCTGGGGAGAAGAAAGATATTGACAGATGCCAGTGCAGATCAAGAACATGCAGCAAGCCAGCGCCTTCCCTCAACGGCCGACCATGTTCTGGGTCCAGCATACAAATTGTAAACTGTACAGGTGAGTGAACTGTAGGCTTATGTGTAACATCCTGATGTGTGTAGCAGTTTAGATGTGTAGACAAGTCACTTTAACAACTTATAGTCATGGTAGATACATTTATTTTATGACGAAAAATTACTATTATTTTTCCAGTATCAAAATTATTTCTTTGAATTCAATCAGCCATACAAATATTGTATACAGGTTCCTCTTTTAACTTTGACACTAAGATGGAGGTGTGGTGGCTGAGCGGTAAAGTGCTTGGCTTCTGAACCGGGGGTCCCATGTTCGAATCCTGGTGAAGACTGGGATTTTTATTTCGGGATCCTTGGGTGCCTCCAAGTCCACCCAGCTCTAATCGGTACCTGACATTAGTTGGGGAAAAGTAAAGGTGGTTGGTCATTGTGCTGGTCACATGACACCCTTGTTAACCGTGGGCCACAGAATCAGATTACCTTTACATCATCTGACTATAGACCACAAGGTCTGAAAGGGGAGCTTTACTTTACCAATTACTTTTAGTGATCAAGAAGTTCTAGCTACTTTTAACAACAAATCTACTTTCTTCCCACCACTAGCATTTGAAATTGAATCATTTTGGACACAAAGAAAACTTGAATGTGTAAAGAATAAAATGGTCTCTGTGTTTATGGTCTATGTTTATGGCCTATTTAATCTCCACTTCTAATGTTAATCTTCATTTGGTACAGAAAAATGACATTTGTAGAGCACAGTTTCTCAAACTGTGTTACGCAGTAACCTAGTGTTCCACAATGGCTGAATAGGTGTTTCCATGAACTACTGGAATAATTGTTTAGAAGACCACCACGTAAATTAATCTCTAAAAAAAAAATGAGCAAAGTGTTCCATTAAATAATCAGATTGGGGGAAATTTTCCTTCAAAAGTTAAGGTCTGCAGGCTTTTTCAGTGCATGGACTAATGGTTTGGAACTCACTCCCCATTAATCTCAGACATCATGATACACTAATTTAAAGAAAAGCATTAAGACATATCTGTTTAAAACTTTTTTTTAGATTAGTTTGTCATGTTAGCTCTTGTGTTTGTGTTTGTAATGTTATAACAGAACCTTGAGCCTACATTTTGTTTGTTAACAGCGCTTTATAAATAAAATTGAGGGTGCGGTGGCTGAGCGGTAAAGCGCTTGGCTTCCGTACTGGAGGTCATGGATTCGAATCCTAGTGAAGACAGGGATTTTTATTTCGGGATTTTCGGGCGCCCTTGAGTCCACCCAGCTCTAATGGGTACCTGACATTAGTTGGGGAAAAGTAAAGGCGGTTGGTCATTGTGCTGGCCACATGACACCCTTGTTAACCGTGGGCCACAGAATCAGATGACCTTTACATCATCTGCCCTATAGACCACAAGGTCTGAAATGGGAACATTACTTTACTTTTACTTTATAAATAAAATTATTATTATTATTGTTATTATTATTATTAAATACTCAGAATGTTCAGGAAAGAAAAAAAGTTTGGGGAAACACTCATGTTGAGAATAGGATATTACATCGTCAATGTCAATCAAATGAGCAATATAGTATATCTATATGTTTTAAGTTTTGACTGTCTTTGTCTTGCAGTTCATGGTGATTGGACAGCTTGGTCATCATGGTCAGCCTGTTCCCAGACTTGTGGCTTTGCAGTCAGGAAGAGGACCAGGCAGTGTGGTAACCCAGCCCCGAAGTTTGGTGGTCGCTCTTGCCATGGGACAAACACAGAGGAGAGTTACTGTAGCAATCACCCAGAATGCCCAGGTGAGTCTGTGTGAAACAGAACTGAATGCTCTAGTTCTTCCTAGGTATCACAAACATTGTGCTCATTATTAACAGCAGAAGTTGATCAGTGACTTGATAATACAAGAAAACAAAGAGACTCCAATTGGGAGTTTTCCTCATGTGACTCCTTACCAGCGGTTTGCACGCTGGACTGTCGTATTGATTTACCGATGGTCCCGGGTTCAAACCCTGCCCGCTCCTGTCGTCCTGCGGGAGGTTTGGACTAGGAAATAACTATCTTCAACTCTGAAGGAATTTCCGAAACATGTAAAACAAAACACTAATACAAATACTTCTATTATAAGTTATAACTAGAGGAACTGGAGGAATAGATAGTCCTGAGACATGTCAAGCTTAGATAGTGTTGATACTTGTCATTGGTCTTATATTTTGTTGTTTTGAAGCAATTAATTTGTTTCTTATAGTATTTTCTCCTGTAATAAGTTTTGGTCCAGACTTATTCTAAGAAAAGAGTGTCTACTTCTCAAAAATGATATTATTTTGAAAGAGTATTACATTCGATTAAAATATAATCATTTGTGTAAAATAATCACTTGTTTTCATTGTGTCTTTCATCAGTTATTCCAATCCATGGTGCCTGGTCAGACTGGGCTGGGTGGAGCACCTGCACATCCAACTGCAATGGCGGGCTACAGACCAGGAAGCGAGCCTGTGATCAGCCGTTACCGATGAAAGGAGGGGCGCCTTGCACTGGGAACAGGGAGGAGTGGAGAATGTGTAACACCCAGACATGTGCTGGTAAGTCAAACAACACAATGACATGGTGGGGAGTACCCAACACAATGACCTGGTGGGGAGTACCCAACACAATGACCTGGTGGGAAGTACCCAACACAATGACCTGGTG